>PVIJ01002165.1:70123-169501 GCA_004024925.1 Scalopus aquaticus | reverse complement strand
CCCTTCCCTTCCCTTCCCTTTTTTCCTTCTCTCCTTCCTTTTTGTAACATCCACCTCCCAGCCACACAGGGGCTGAACAGCTGTCATGTCCAATAGATAGATGTGAGGAGTAACTTGGATTTCTATCATAACATTACACTGTACCTTGTCTATTTCCTCTACCCCCATGGACTCTTACTTGAAGACATAAAGTGCTGTATTTAAGCTCTGACCCCAGAAAAGTGGCACGGAATAGGTGTCAGTATATGTTTTATGGATAAAGCATTAATGGAAGAGCCAGGATGAAAACAGATTCACTTCTTAAGCAGAAAACTATAAATGGAAGATTAGCATGATTTGTTATTAATGAAAATAATCACAACTAAAGCAAAATGGTACCATCACTTTCTAGCTAGAGACAGTTGTGCAAATGTTCCAGGCTTTAGTTTAACTGCTCTTTGTTAAAAAAGAGAAGGCCAATGTCAGAGAGATGTCAAACACCAGTAAAAAAATGAGTCTTTCTCCTTGTGAGAGGAATCAAAAAAACATTAGGTAAAGCAGCTTTACCTGTGACTAATTATTAACCAATGCTAAGTGTCTATATCATCTCAAATCTTCTCCCATAACTTCAGAGGTGCTGACCTTACACTTTAGGGCCTTAGGGATTTGCATTCAAGATTTAGTTAGAGGAACAGTGCTTCCTCTTAAAATGAGATGGAGAAGATACAAGAAACTCAAAACAGATAAGAAAGAAAGGAGAGGGATCTCATCATAGGTGCCCTCAGTGCACTTACAAGGTAGTGAGAACTTTGCAACTGGATAGAGTCAGAGGACCTGGTGTAGACCAAGTAGTGTAATGAGTTAGATACATAACTCCAGACAAGTCTCTTCACTCTTTAGATTTGTTTCTTGGTATACCTGAGTCTGTGCCTTATTTACAGAGAAAAAAAAGTAGATTGTGAAGGATTTGATGAGATTGAGAAAGATCAGCAGTCCAGAGGGGAAAGATATTTAAATATTTATTTTAATGTTTATTCACTGTGCCTATTTAAAATATCTACTTAAAAACTTATTTTAGCAAAAGAAGGCAGAAATGGAAGAATGAAGGAATAAAAACAAAGATGTCGGGGTACAGTTTGGCAAAGTTAAAAGCTGAGCTCCCACTCCTGATCCAGCAGGCAGACTTGGAAGGCTGGAACAAATAAGGGAATGGATAAAGGTGCCTTGGGGACAAAGCCATAAGACCGAACACCACGACCAGAAAAACCAGCCCAATTCCAGGACTACAGAAACACAGGCCAGAACATGTTTCTGTGTCAAATGTCAGTGCTGGAGATCAGACATCCCAGCAGCTAACTGGTACAAACTGGCACCCCAAGTTAGAAAGTGCACGAAAACAGAGATAAAAGACAGCCTTAAATCCTCCTTGGTGCACAGACTTTTCCTCTTGCCTGCTGCTTCTCTTAGCAGTCCACCTGTTCTGTTCTCCACTCTGTCTCTGGTGAATTCTTTCACCCCTGTGCTTCCGGCCTCACCCTGATCTTCTCCCCCCAACAAAGACAAACTGAAAAATAGTATATATAAACCCTACCCAATCCATAATCACATTAAATATAAATGAATTAAATGCTCCAATTAAAAAGCAGAGGTTGGTTCAATATATTAAAAGAATCTTTTGTCATGCACACTGAATAATGATTCTTTAGACAGTGACAAACCATATATATAACCACAGTCCCTACATACAGGTGTGTGGTTTATGTAAGTACACGCCACGACATTGACATAGATGAAACTACCCAATGATGCGTTCCTCAGAGCATATACTTGTCATTTAGTATCACATGATTTTTTATGGTGGCTACAAGAGATTTTCAATTCAAAGGCACCAATAGGTTGAAAGTAAAAAGTATGAAAAACCATTACCAGCAAACTGGAGCCAAAAGAGAATTTGATTCACTATACTATTATCAGACAAAATAGGCTTAAAGCCAACAACTATTTCTAGACACTATTTTTAGGAAATAAATCATGAACTTGAAGGTATCAGGGATTCTGGCATTGGTGATAGATGAGTAAAATAGTGCCATGTCTGAAAATTACGTTGAATCAATGATTTCAATAAAAGCACTGGGCGTGTTTTGGGGGCAGAACAATGATTATGTCTCCATGCTAGAAGATCCTAGCAAGTCAGACTGTGAGAGGAAAGGGCAGGGGTTACGTGGAGATTCTTCCCTGAACGCTCAGCATACTAAATCTAATAGGTATGAGATGCTTTTGTGAAATGTCAGAATTACTTTACTCGGTAATTGTACATGTTGCCATAGCTATAAAATGCTTGAGTGAATATAAAATAAAAATATTAAAAATTAAATTATGACTTAATTTTAATTTCATTTTATTCTAAAATGAAGGGTCATGAAGAAATGGTGTAGAAGAGTATTTTTATGGCTTTATGTAAATCAATAAGAGTTTTTCACCCCCCTCTCCCAAAAAACTAATCCAGCCACACTAGATCAAACAAATAAACACTCAAAACAATAAAAGCCCTGAAAAAACACTTCTGGTCGAGGATACTATTTTACTTTAAACTAGATTTGGGGAGCCATCTGCTGGTAAATTGATGAGTTGTCTGTGATTTTTTTCCCCAATGGCTATGCAGTTAGGGTTGCCAGATAATACACAGGCTGCTCAGTTAAATTTGAATTACAGATAGACAACAAACAATTTTTTAAGCATCAGCATGTCAGTACAGTACTTGTTCCTTATGTCAGTGCTACCTTATTTAAAAATTATGATTATACTCTTTCAAGTGACTCAAAAAAGGTCTTGTTTGAAATTTTGGATTATTTAGAAATATATTCATTTCAATACTCATATGCTCCACTGTGGAGTGTTCATCTTCCCATTCTATCTTGCATCTGGTAGCTTTTCATTTCTTAACTGAGTTCTTCCTAGACTGTATTTCTCTTCTGTTGCTATAGCCTCATAATTAAGGAATATAGATCAATTATAACTATAAATGAAAAAACATTTTATTCTCTATAGTATCATAATTGTAGATTCTAACTTATCTTTAAAAAAGATAAGCGATATATACTTATGTATTTTTGACCTTTAAATTTTTTAATTTATGCTTTGAATTGATGATATATTCACATTTTTAATATAAAAAGCTATCCAGTGAAAAATCATCCACTCCATCCTTCAGATAGCCAAAAGTTCCTTGCAAAAACAACCAAAATATTCCATGTAATCTTCAGTCATCTTAAGAAAAGACATCACTTTCAAGTCAGAGATTTCCATAACATTATCTTTCAGGGGGGAATAAAAGTACCATAGATGCTAATAAAAGACATTTCTTTCCTTGTAGCTATGATTTTTAATTTATTGGCTTGATATTATTTTGTCTATGTAACAAATAACAAGAAAATATATTCTTTTAACTCTTGGTTGCAACTAAATGATTGCCTATAGTTGCCCAGTCCAATTAGTTACAAACCCGCATTATGAAATATCACAAGATGGAGATGTTGTTCCATGAAAGAGGCAGTTAAAGAGGGTGAGGGAAAATAGTCTTGTCTCTTTGGACATCTTTTCCTCTCAATCTTGCTCCCTGTCTTCAGTCATTCAGGTGGAGAGAAGCATTCAAAAGGCCTGTATTCAAATCCCAGCTTTGTCTTTTCTGCCTCTAGGAGATTCAAGATTATCTACAAATGCATACCTTTGTTCTCATTATGAAGATTACATTAAATAATTAACATATTTGAAATGGCAATGCCCTCCAGCCAAAGCCACAAAAACACACCTGCAGTTGAACTAGTTGGGCTTATCATTCAATGCAATCAAAGAGATTGCACACTGTGGGGAATGAAGTAAATGTGGGAGTCTCTGTAAAATGGGGGTGCTAGGATTTAGACTGCGATTGGGTAATTTGTGAGGTAGGTCCAAGGAAGCAAGTTTCACTCTGGATTAAGTGCTGTCAGGATGCTGGGGCAATCAAAGGCTGAGGTGCTCAATGTTTATTTATTGGAAGAGCAGACCAGAGCGCGGTTAAAATTCTAAAGGTGAGGAGGCAGCAGTGACTCATTTTATCTGGGAAAGAAGACTATTTGGTATTTTGTGGGTTGCACAATAACTTCGTTTTTGCCCATGCTTAGACAAAAATATAAAGTGGTCTTGTTTTTTTTTTGTCACAGCTTTATGATCTTAGAGTAATGCTGACTGATCCTGGTGTTCTGTAAGACTGTTTCGGTCCACTAGGAGAAAAACCTGGCCCGGCTATATATAAGCTCCTAGACAACTTCTGAGTATATTCAAACCTGGCTGCAAATTTAGAGCCAGTCCTGGATGTCAGATGCTGCTTTATTCTTTCTCAGAAAACACTGGCCCTTAGTAGATGCTCCATCAAACTTGGTTATGGGTGGATTACATTCAAATTATTTAGTGGTAGGTCATGTTTCATTCAACTTTTTATCTCGCTTATCTGAAATAAGTGCTTAATACTACTGAAATAATAAATGCCTTACTCAGCCTTGTTCTTTGTGCTTCTGTTTTTCTCCGCCTCCCTTCTATGTCCTACTTCCCTTTGATCAGCTGTTGTAAACAAGTACATATAAGGCTTATAAAGCAGCACTTCTGTGGCCCAATCGCAGAAGGATATTCCTTACACAAAGAAATCAGCCAAAACAGAAACTTCATTTTAGTCGCCCAAATATTTAAGGGGGTTCAAGTACATAGTGGCTCTTATTTAAAATCTCCATAGTTTAAAATTCTCTTGCTCCCAGACACACCAGGATTCTCTCATATTCCTTCATCACAACTTCACGCCCAGCCCCCCCACCCCCCCGAGCCCGCCCTTTGGCCCCTTCTTCCTGTCTCTGCTCATAAACCACCTTGAAGGACTTGCTGGTTTTCTTAGGCTCTACTTGGTTTTCTCCAATTCTATTTTCTTCTCAAAGGCTTGCGGTAGGTGTGAGTAGACTTGCTTTTTTTTCTGTAATGTTGGGCTCTGTCTTTCAAATCAATGTTATCACTAAGAACAACCAAAAATGCTGGAAAATTATGAAACAGCAATTAGATATGTTAAAAATCTGATAAAATAGGAAGGAATTAAAAGAGAAAAAACTGAAGCTAAAACAGGAACCCAGAAAGGAAATCAGGACAAGATATCTACCTTTCCTCTTAGAGCTTTATGGATCCCAACAAATAAGAAACTTTGCACTGGTCCCGGCAGGGAAGGAGGTCATCCATAAGACACACTGTCTTCGAAAGAAAGCCGCAAGGTCTTACAAGAGACCATCCCCGCAGGACACTGGGAGCACAGAGGACTATGCCTTTAGGGGAAGGCTTAACCAGAAGGAAATGAGACCTCCGGCAGATTTTCTCTGTGTGTCTGGGAATTCCCAGTCTTGGATCTGTTGGTCTCATGTTGTTGTGCCTCTAGGGACATGGCAAAAAATAAATACAAGTCTTTGGAGAAAGGGACTTTTTATCAAGGCCTAAAATTATTCCTATAAATAATGTCAATCACAGTGGGTGGCACACCAAGAAAATGAAAGATGCAAAGAATCAATGTGTTAAAACCACAATGCAAGGGCCTCCCTGGTGGCGCAGCGGTTAAGCACTGCGCTGTGGAGCTGTCGGCAGCAGCGATGTGAGTTCGACGCCCAGCCAGGGAGATTCCCACATGGTGCGGCAGACCTCTCCTGCCTCGCCCGCTACTCCCCTCAGCAGTGTGTTTCTGTCTGACTGTTCTGCTCCCCACTCTGTCTCTGGTGAACCCTCTCACCGCCCCACGCCTCTGGCCTATACCCCAGCTTGTATGCATAAATAAATAAATCTTTAAAAAAAAATAAAACCACAATGCAAAAACCTTAAGCATTAAAATGAAAAAGAAAGGAAAATAAAATCAAATAGCAGCAGGTATGAAAGCTTTAGAGTTAATCCTTAGCTATAATATCGTTAATAGTGACATGTATCCGCATAAGAGATGCACTAATGGAAGTCAAATGTTCAGAGCAAATAGCCGTAGACAAAGGGATAAGACTTCCACTCTATTCTGGTAGGTGTCAGTAAATAAATACATGACCAGTTCAAAGGGTAATCCACAAACTGGAACATCTCCAAAGGTGCTAACAAGGTAAGGAATGTGAAAACATCACATCAGGAAAAGATCTGAGAATTGTTTGTCTTCTAAGTCAAATAATCATTTTCCAATTCTTTAAGGAAGGAAGCATCTGACTTGTTCTGGATGGCTCCATTTGACAAATAAAAATAAATACGATGACAACTATCATTAATTGAACACTATGTACAAGATACAACTAAACGCTTTGAAGAAATACTTGTCATTAATCCTCACAATAAACCTATTGCTATTAGACATAAAGTTTGGTGACTAACCTGAGATCATATTGATAGTAAGTTATACAACAGATTCAAACCCAAGTAAATGCTTGTTATTTTAAGCAATTAGACATAGGGATAATTATTATAGAGCAGTAGATTACTAAATACACTTACCTTTTCTCCCTGTACATAGTTGTCTGTTTTCTCTGACAGCTTTTAATGTTCTCTCTTTACACTTTGTTCTATGTCCTTGGATTAGTTTCCTTCATACTTCTTGCTTGAGTTCATAAGCTTCCTATCTGTGGGGTTTTAGTTTACATCAAATTTGGAAATTTTTCAATCATTATTCCTTCAAATATTTTTTCTACTCCCCTTTCTTCTTTTTCACTTCACTGCGAAGTTGTTCCACAATTTATTGATGTTCTTTCTTCCCAATCATTTTCTATGTTTAACTTCAGATTTTTCCCTATTACTTCCCCTTAAAGTTTCTTCATAATATTAAATCTGCCATTAATTCCACCAAAGGGAATTCTTAAAAATATCAGAAATTTTAATTTTCAACTCTGGAAGTTCAATGTGGAAATAAAGAACTGTACCTTCTTATATCTCTACTTAACATACTCAGTTTTTCTCTAATTTCTTGCACATATGTTCTAATGTCCTTGTTTATTTTTCTATCGCTGTGCTATTTCTAGGTCAGTTTTGAAGGATTTTTCACCTCGTATAGATTGTATTTCCCTACTTCTTTGTTTGCTTGGTAACTTTTTATTTTATACAAAAAATTGTAAAATTTACCTTGTTGATACCTGAATATTTTCATAATTTTATGAACATTTTTGAGCTTTATTCTAGGTTTCAGTTCAGTTTATTGGAAACAACTCCTCTCAGATCTAACTTTTAAAAACTAATTTATCCAGAACCAAAGCAGCACTTAGCCTAGGAATAATAATCCCCACCCGCCCTTCCCGTTAACTGAGGCAAAAGTCTTAGTATTCTAACTAATGTCTGTGAATGATGAGGTTTTCCACTCTGGCTTTTAGAAACAGGGACTATTTCCTACCCTTTGTGAGCTCTGAGAACTGGTTCGCCTTTCCTCTAACTCTCCCAGGTAGTTTCCCACTGACCTTAGTTAATTCTTTCACACATATGTACTGATCAGCCTTCAACTGAATGCTAAAGAGAACCCTCTGGAGAGCCTCAGAGTTGTCCCTGTGCCTTCTGAATTCTACTGGCCTTGGCTACCCTGAACGTGCATCTGATTTCCTCAACTCAGAGAGACTGCCTGGCTCCACTTAAGTCTCCAGCTCAGCTGACACCAGGAAATTTCCTCTAGGTGGTAAGCTGCAAGCAATTGTAGTCTTCCCTGCATTTGTTTTTCTTGATTCAGGCATCACTGTCCCTCTTTGCTTAGTGTAAATATCCTGAATACCATCATTTCCTATATACATATTTTTTAGTTGTTTCGGATGGGAGGATAAACCAGCTTCTTGTTACTCCATCTTTCCTGAAAGAAGTACTATCTTAAAAACCAACAACAACAATGGGAAGTACCTTGTCCTAAATCTTGTCCTAAATCCTTAAAACCAACAACAGCTTTTGTGATATAAGAAAACCCTGAGTGGTAGTTCCCCAACAAGGCAGGCTTCCTTCTGCAAATTGTCAACTTGCTGTGAGTCTTAAGTGGAGAACCTTCTGATCACAAACATTTTTAATATTCTACTAGGAAGAGAGTGAGAAAAGATTGGGCACCACTACTCCCAAAGAACAACCGCAGTGCTCTATGTGGTTCTATCTATGTGCTATATCTAAATAGTCTCACATCCAAGTTGTTGAAAGAGATTTGCTTTTTTGAGAATGAAAGGTACATTTGCAGAAAGGGTGATCACAGCATGAACTGTATTTCAGGAGCTGCCAATGCTCTACAACTAATCTTTCTAATTTTATTAAAAATGAAAAATAGCTTCTGCGTCTATCCCCAGGCAAAACTTTTCCACTCTAGTTTCTGTTAATTACACTGGTCAACAAATTTTTACAAAAGTCATGTTACTGAAATAAAATTAGTCATTTCCTATCAATTTGTATGTGCTCACACGAATATGACAGTCCAATTCCAATTTTGACTTTAGTTTTTTCTGTAATCTGCAATAAATTGATGTTTACATCACAAAATGCATGCCAATAGTAATAGGCCTATGGTTAATACCTGTAAAAAAATCAAGTCACAGACTACTACTTAGATTTCTTCGCTCGTCTCTTGTACAGCTGTTCAGGAATAGAATAGATGGAAGACAGTTTCCATTGTGCAAAAGCACAGCCTTAAGACTCAATTTTGAAGAGTCTAGAAATAGTCTCCATTCTTGTGGGTCATGAATGATTTCTAAGGCATTCATGAGGCCCTCAATATTGGAACAGAATACCAGAGTACTTTCCTTTCTAAAAAAAGGCTCCAACTGCTGGTGGCACTTTCAATATCAAGTAATTGTGACATCTTCTTCTAGAAGATTCCATTGTTGGAGTCTTGATCCTAGCAATTCTGCCTTGTTCTTGGATAAGTCCAAATCACAAACCAGGTCATTTAGTTCTTTCTGTGCTAGTTTGTGTGGGGTTGATGATGCACCACAGTGAAAATCTGGATCACTGCACACTGATGGAACAGGAGGAGAACAGGTCAGCTTACCCTTGTCCTCATCAGATGAATCAAGAGAATATTCTGGGCCTCTCTGGTGGCGCAGTGGTTAAGCACTGCGCTGTGGAGCTGTCGGCAGCGGTGACATGAGTTCGATGCCCGACCGGGGAGATTCCCACATGGCGCAGCAGACCTCTCCTGCCTCGCCTACTGCTCCCCTCAGCAGTGTATTTCCATCCATCTGCCTGTTCTACTCCCCACTCTGTCTCTGGTGAACCCTCTCGCAGCCCCACGCCTCTGGCTTGTATGCATAAATAAATAAATCTTTAAAAAAAAAAAAAAGAAAAGAGAATATTCTGCTGGAGGTTCTAGAATAGGATGTCCCTCACGGAACTGGTCTCAATGCAGACGGATTGTTTGGGTAGACTATTCTCGACTTCTTTTGCTTCATTATTCCGCCGGAAAGAGGAGGAACCAAGCAGAACTAACAGTCTTTTATGTGGTTGCTAGGCTCTCTCCACACCATGGGGACTGCAAATGGCATTGATGGTCCTTTGTCATTTAACCACTGTGAAAGCTGTGTTGTACATGTAGCACAGCATATATGCGGGGCCCAATGCTTGTCTTGGTCACCAACCTTGCAACCGAAGTGAAGATGGTAAGCCTTCTCCACTTGAGAAGTGATACTTTTCTTCTGGTTGGCAAATGTCGCTTCCCCACAGATAGAGCAGAAATTGTCCACACTATTAACGCACTTTCGAGGCATTAATGTTCTGTACTGTGCCTAAATGGATAAAATAATAACAGTTCTATGGAACGGTAGCTTAAACTGTCTCATATATTTTCAATGCTCAACCTTTCTGACAGGGCTTTCTATAGTGCACTGCTGACGTCAGCTTACTTCAGCAGCCACCTGGCAGTAGTATTGCATTGCATCAGAAAATGATGCAATCAACTCTGGATGATGTGTGCAGGATGGTATTATGCAATGCGATGCAATATGACATCATTCTAGGCTGATTTAGGATATTGTTGCAGTCCTGCTGGATAAATTTACACAGTGAAACATATAAAATGAATTTTATGAAATATCTTCAAAACGAGAGCTAATAAAAAATTTTCAGGGTTACATTCATGTTCAGCACACACCAAGATACTACAGATTAAGTCCTTTTTAAGTCAGTAACGATCTCACTATTGACCAGTGTTGTTATTATTTTTTTTAATCACAGTCTTCTTTAAGGAGAATAAACTTCTTTAAAAAATCATTTTCAGGGTTTTTTTTCCTCAGAAACTTGAATTTAATGATGAGTTAATATAAATGGTAAAAATAAGCAGTGCTAATTTTGGAGGATTCTGTAACTGTGATATATTTAATCCAATAAATTAATAGTATCTTCATCTCTAAAATGAGCTTTGTGTTTCAAACTTTAAACTAGTTTACCGAAAAACTTCTAAAATGGAATTGCTACAAAACTCCCCAGTTGTTTCAAACACAGAGACCTACTGTTTGACAAACCAGCTTGATCTTTGTTTCTTTGTTCTCTTCTTGAATCCTGCTGCTGTCTGTTCCATTTCTCCGAGTATGCAGTTTATACTACTTTCAAAATGCTTTCAGCTTGAAATGTCTCTTCAGGAAAGGTATTCAGTAGCTCTGATGGATAGATACCTTGACATTACTCTGCTTCAATAAGCTTTTAAATATCAACTGCTGAATAAGCAAACAGCTCTAATCTTGCTTATTAATGCTTTCTACTTCGTTTGAATAGAATAACTTAAAATTGGTTACATTTTTGAAAATATAAGGTATTGTATGACAAGCTTATTGAAATTATGCTCAACTGCTCAAAATTTTATAGAAAGAATCTCTGTAGATAAATATTGAGCAAATACTATAAGAGTTACTGAGCACTATAATGCACCACACAAAGGAAATTTATATAATTATATTTTCACTTAACCACAAGAGAGGAAAATGTAGGATTAATTGTTGATACTACTAACTGTATTTTTTATTTAATAAACTTGAGTACTTAAAAATTGTCATTTCCCTCTAACTCTATAATCTGTTGTACACTACTGTGTAAGTGATGGTAGATGTAACACACACACGCACACACACACACACACACAAATGAACCCAATATGAATTAAAGGTCTAAATGTAAGAGCTGAAACTCTAAAATTCATAGAGGAAAAATACAGGAGTAAATATTTGTGACCTCATATTAAGTAATGTTTTCCTAGGTATGACACCAAATCACAAGCAACAATAGGAAAAAAAAAGTAAATTGGATTTCATAAAAAGGTTTAATATACATCATCGAGAATAAAAGCTTTAGGCAGGGGAAGAGGCCCAGTTTGCTGGGGCGTCAGCCTTGGGCATTGGGAAATGGTCTGTGTGTTTGGGGGGGGGGGGCAACATGGATGTCCGAGACCTGGAGTGACCCAACCCTCTTTGGTTCCAAGACACTTCTAGGCCAGAGAACAGTGAAGATCACTGAAAAATGTTTCATTGAGACTTAATGCAGTAGATAAAGAGTCCCTAAGGAAATAGGTTTATTGTTATAAAAGAAGAAAGAAGAGATACCACATGGGCAAAACAACAGATTTCTTCAACAGGTAGTCTTGTAATGATTAATAGTAGAATAAAGAAATATGGGAAGAGAGAATAAAAACTTTAATGATATAAAGGACACTATCAAGAAAATGAAAGCAATCCACATTAGTGGGAGAAAATATTTTCAAATCATATTTCTGATAAGAGATATATATCTGGAATGTATAAAGAACCCTTACAATTCAATAATAAAAGAAACAAATGAGTCAATTAAAAAAATAAGCAAAGAATTTCAATAGACATTTTTCCAAAGATAAACAAGTGTCCATAAATACATGAAAAGATGCTGAGCATCTAGTTTCTTATGTAACTGGAAATTTGTACCTCTTGATTCCCTTGCCATTTCTCCACTCACCCCACCCTCTGCTACTAAGCCCACAGTATTTCTTTATAATGCCATTACATTGTGTATATTTATCTTAAAAAGTTTTGCTTAAAATTAAAAAAAAACGTTTTATTTATTATACTTATGTTAATCCGGGGGGAAATTAAGTTGCAATTTATGAAAATCAGAGGAAAATACATTGCTGGTGGTTTCAACAAAATCTGTCAATTTGGGGGCCTCCCTGGTGGCACAACGGGTTAGGGCAGCGCTGTGGCGCTGTCCATGGCTATGGCACAAGTTCGATGCCCGGCCAGGGAGAATCCCACATGGTGCCAGGGACCTCTCCTGCCTCGCCCGGACCTCTCCTGCCTCGCCCGGACCTCTCCTGCCTCGCCCAGACCTCTCCTGCCTCTCCCCGGACCTCTCCTGCCTCCCCCGACCTCTCCTGCCTCTCCCCGGACCTCTCCTGCCTCTCCGGACCTCTCCTTCCTCACCCGCTGCTCCCCTCAGCAGTGTGTTTCGGTGGATCTGCCTGTTCTGCTCCCCACTCTGTCTCTGGTGAACCCTGTCACCACCTCAGACCTCTGGCCTGCACCCCAGCTTATATGCAAAAATAAAAATCAATCTTTAAAGAAAATCTGTCAATTTGAAAATAATTTTCATAATCATATTAACAAACTTTATTAAATCATTGTCACTTGTAAGAGAATGCTGTAAGCATTTTGGTAGATTACCTGTTATAAGACCAGCACTGTGCTGGCCTCATGGGGCATATATAAGAATTGAACAATAGTCCTTGCTTGAAATCTAGTTAAGGAAACCAGACTAACATAGCTGAAGCAGTTAGGGAGAAAACATGATACATTTCAAAAGTGACTCCTGGAATTGCAGTGCTGAATGTTGCTTCGTATCTTTCTATCTCAAACTTGTCTTTTTGCAGTTCTTGACTTCAGGGAGTAAATGCTATGAATTCCAAAAGGGGGCAAACATATCAATCCATTAAAAAAATGCAGATGGGAAATTGAATTCTATCAACTGACCAAAACAAGATATGAGAAACTGAGCAATGCAAATTTGCATATGAAAGTCAACTGATGAATAGTTGGATCATTAAAAACTGCAAGTCATCTTATGATCTGCATCCTTCAACGTTAAGGAAAATGAGGCATAAGACGGTTTAAAAATGTGCTGTGAATCACTAACTTAAAGATCTTATTTTGAAAGTTAGTAGTAGGTCCAGTCTCAGTGTTTCTCACTATCAACTTGTTAAAAGGGGGTAAATTCCATAGAGTCAGACAGTAGATTGTTGTTGTTGGAGGTAGAGGAGAAGTGAGGGGTAGAGAGAAGGGGGTAGGCCGTGACCACTAATGGACATGGGGTGTCTTGATTAAAACTGATGAGGATGCAGGGGAGAAGAGCATAGACATGGTCCCTGCCTCTTGGAGATTAGTTTTCATAAGGAAGATAGACAAGTAAACCAAGTCTGATAACTATGTGTTAAATGCAATAGTTGAAGAAGGAAAGGAAACTGGGATCTTGGCATTTAAGCAGAAAGTGACTCCTAAGAACGAGTAAGAGTCAGAGAAAGAGTATGAAGCAGCAGGAAAAAAAATAGGGTGTTCAGCAAAGTAAACAGAATATTCACAGTCTGGGAATGAAAGCACAGGGCATCTTTAGGGACCTGAAAACCTTCCATAATAGGAACAGGGTGATAAACTGGGAGAGGATAGGAAGGGGGTCCAATCACACAGGGGCTCATAGGTCACACCAGGTAGTTTGGACTTTACCCCCAAACAATGGAGAACCATCGAAAAGTTTTCAAGAGGCAAGTGACATGACTTGAGTTTTTTTGAGATGAGATTGAAGAATAGGTTAGAGGGAGGCATGTTGTAGCAGGGAAACTGGTTAGGAGGGATAGCCACGGGGCCACTGAACCAAGGTAGACCCAGTGAGGATGAGAAGTAGACAGATGGGAGAGATATTTTAGAAGTTGAATCAGAAAGACTGTGTGATTAAACGGAATGGGGTATTGGAATATAGTCAAGGTTTATTCCAAGGTTTCTGGCAAGGACAACTTGGGACCATTTACTGAGCTGAGAACACAGAGGGGAAAAGATTTGGGAGGATTTCAAAGTCAGAAATGTTGACTTGAACATGCCTGGCCCGCAGTGAGTGGCACCTACCTAAACCTCAGGAGGATTGACCGGGAGCCACAGACAGTGAGTCAACACAGAGACGGTAATTAATGCTGCAGATGAGTTGAGAGGCTGGAAAAGTAGAGTGAGAAGAGAAGGGATTTCACTATGGAGCCTTGAGGAACAACAAGTAAGAAAAAGACAGAAGGACCCTGCAAAGGAGACATAAAATCAAGAGGAAGGAAGAGAATCAGACAATCACGTGTCGCAGAAGCTAAGGAGAAGAAGACGTGGTCAAATGTGAGAAAAGTCAACAGGAGAAGGGCTGAGCATTATCTACTGAGTTGAGTAACAAGGAAGTTGTTGGTGACTTCGAGACTTCAGTGGAAAGCCAGGTTCCAATAAATAGCTGAGTGATCTCAAGATAAGACGCTGAAAACAATTTTTAAAAAATGGGTGAGTGAGGAACATAGCTGGAGAGAAATGTCGTCAAATGAAGTTTTACTCAAATAAACAGAAATGGTAGAAGACAACTAGTTAAATTAAAATGTTTAAAGGTGATTAGCTAATAAAAACCGGTAAGTTGAAGATGCAGAAGAGAAGGATTTAATAGCTAGAACAAGCTATTACAGAAAACAGGAAGCACTGACTTTAGATAGGAGTGAAACGGCAGGCTTCCGTGCATCCACTGAGACAGAAGGAGCAGAAGAGGATGTGCTAGATACATTTAAGGTTCTGGGCACTTAAGTTTCGTGTAGTGTGTACTGGAGCCAGCCCCGTGCATTATATACAGCACAGCCTTATTACATACATCACAGAAGCCAGTTGATAAATTTTCAGGAATTTTGAGAGCAGGTTAACACACAGTATTAGTTTGAATTGAACCGAACTGGGAATACTGACACCACAAAAGTTGCCAAACACTTGGAATTAGAATTCCCACCCTCTCCCCACCAGCCCCCGAGCCCGAAGTGTCCTCTATGGGGCAGTTTCCAGCACACCACTGGCCAGGAGAGGAAAGGGAAGGCGGTTCTTCTGCCTGACGAGCACCAAGAAGCAGGTTGTATGTTGTCATCAGAGGGTTAAAGGAAGTGAAGAGAGGTTGAATTTTATGATGCATGCTAGAGAGAGGGAGGGAAGGGAGAAAGAGAGAGAGAGAGAGAGAGAGAGAGAGAGAGAGAGAGAGAGAGAGAGAGAGAGATTGAGAGCGAGTGTGCAAAATTAGGAAAATTACTAAATTAGGAAAATTACTAAGTGGTCACCAGGCTGTAATGAGGGACAGTCTCTGTGCTGGAGCCCACATATGCAGTTGTATGATCTCTCTGGCAAGCGCAGCAGCCTGGGAATCTAGGCAGAGAAGGGACTAGGTGATTTGATCTGCCTGCGAAGGAAGGCAGGAAGGAAGGGAGAACTCAACTGAGGAAGCATGATGAAGCTATTTGCAAGAAAACGGCTATAGGAGCGGGACACAGAACATAAACTGGATAAAGAAAGAGGTGAAATCAGGAGAAGATAAAGGAGCAGGTGGAGTCACATTTTCCTGGTAACATAAGCTTTGCATCCCCCACCTACCCTGCTATCTTTTTTGCAATTTGGCCCTCGCATTTGGCAGCTTTATTTTTAGGAGGTAGCGTCCAGATCTGAGCCCTTCAATCTTATATGATGTTCCATAAAAAATTATATTGTTCTTATTTTAGACACCATATTTTAAAGATTGCACTGCCTAGTGTCATCGGAAAGCTTAACACAGGAGAGATGAGGTAAAGCAGGGATAGGCAGATTTTTAGCATTTTAGTGGGGATGATCTGATATTTGAAAATCTTTTTGTTCAGCAACACCAAAAGGGTCAACATCACTATATCCTGTAACATAGGCAACCATTTTAGATAGCAATAGGAAATATCATTGCCATTTTATAAATATTAGAAAAATGTAAGTATAAGTAAGTAACACAAGGGAGTATCAGAGTTAATGTAATGCCTCAAAATGGACTTCAAACAAGCTTATTTTCTCAAAGTAATTTAACCACGGGAAGAAAGATCCTTCTGGATTATACAGAATTTGTTTATAAGATATGATCAGAAGCTGACCTAGCGCGTGGAAGACTATTCAAGGTGGAACCACAAGAATGAGTCTGTTATTGAATGAGACTCAGGGCACAGGAATCATTGCTTTAAGTTTAGTTTCAAATGGCAATGAGTTTTTATTGCTGATACCTTCTTATATTTTCCAAAACATCCTAGAGCAAAATGGTAAGAAAATTGTGTATTTGTGGACTATATATTCTCCATGCACCTTTCCTAAAATTAAATAAATGGAGTATAGTGCCAGTGTTTAATATCTCAATACATATATGTTACAGGAATTTTCTCTCTGAATTAAAAGTGACATTTCTGTGAGACAACTGAATTGAGGTACTCTTGTGTTTGCAATTCATCATGATTAGTGCCAGATTCAGCAAGTATTATTCATTTTTACCCACTACCCTGAGATTAACTGGATATCATGACTTTGAAATAGAATCCCTGGGGTTATGGATATCAACCTTGCCCAAGTAACTTACGTTCTCTCTTAGCAGGTAAGTGAAAATGAATGACATGCAGTTTTCATGCCAGGGAGGGCATTTTCTTTTTTATCAAAGTAATTACCTCTTTGCATTTCCCACTTGAATAGCTGATCTCTAAAATATAGCAAGTAAGGACATTGATTTGAGTTCTCCCACACTAGAGTTTATCTTTTTTTTCCTAACCATTTTCCCCCTGACCTTGAGATATTCGGCTGTGTGTCAAGAACTGCCAGGAGAGCAGGGAGTATGCAGATCATTTTTCCCTTGTGCCACTCTTCCCATCGGCCAGTGAGGGGAGTTAAAGGAACAACTTTACTGGTTTGAGTGGAGACACCTGTGCGCTTGTCTCTCTCAGGAGCTCGTCTTCACGCCCTTGCTCTGGACTCTGCCGTGCGGTTATACTTTATTACTGTGTGCGTCTGGTTTTCCTCTCATCTGCTAGTTTGCTGAGCAAAACTTCATGGGGAACTTCAAAGTGAAAAATCTACTGAGATGGCAGGGGATGGAGGAAATGAAGTGAGCTTTCTATTCCCCGGGTGGCATAAAACTCTAATTGTGTCCGAGCAGTCCAAGCCCCTTAATGCGGATAAGACAACATTCAACTGGCTTCAATAAAAAGGGACTTAAATGGAAGGGAGGTGGCCTTGAGGAGAGCTGGCCAGGGCTGTGGGGACTGAGAAGGCCATTGTTCTAACTGGTCCTGGGGCTTATGGAGATTGACAAGACACCTGCTGCTTTCCAGAGCCCAATGTTCAGGTCAGCCCTGAAAACACCCAGGGTTAGGACACGCCCCAATCTCTGGCCTGAAGCCTTTCAGGTGCTGGAGGTTTAAAGACGTGGAGAGAAGGTGTGGAAGGAGCCCTGAGGGATCTGGAGAGATTGTTTCCACTCCTTGAGCAACCCAGGACAGCTCTCTCCCCTTTAAGTCAGATTCCAGCTGCTTTAGCCCACAGAAGGCTCTCCGTGGTCTTCTGTGGATGCTTCTCCCGTGGCCATGCCCCAGTGGCATTCGATCACTGACCACTCTCCCCGAGCCTGGCTCACTTCATTTGCTTAGTTTGGAAGGAGGGTTGATGCTTTTCTACTTTCCTTAGTGCCTTGATTTTTCTTTCTCAGTTCTCAGCCTGGCTGCCAAATCTGATCTTTTGCTGTTTATGGCATAACAGACTGAAAATCATGATCACTAGTTTTCTGTATGTGAAGGTCAAGTTTTAATTTCAACTGTTTTAAAATACTGTGAATAAAGGATGTGTCCCATGCTTTTGCTTAGGAACAGGCACTATTGTATAAAGAAGAGGATCTGGTTCTCAGGAGAGCACATGTACATTTTAATTCTGGTTCTGCTGCTTACTAGCTATCTGATCTTGCATAAATCACATCATTTTGTTGGGTTTATGTATTCTTACACAAAATGGGAAGGGTGGGGCGAGTGAGCAAAATTCCAGACTTGAGAGTCAGGCACGTCAAGGTTTAATCTTGGTTATTTCATATATTAGCTGGATGACTTTAAGCAAGTGACTAATAACGTTATTTTAAGGCTTTAATGAGATAATGTACTTAAAACCCTTAGCATTGTTCTTAGAACACAATAAGCACTCAACATCGGATAGTTATTATAATGACCATGATGATGATCACAATTATTAGAATTCTATTGTTTTTTTTAAAACTCTAAAAAGCAAGGATTTAATTCTGAAATGTTGTGACCAATTGCTGTGAATGAGCCTATTCATCTGATCCTGTGCTTCTTGAGGGAATTTGTTAAGAAAGAGAATGAAATTATAGAGAATTTTGCAAAATGTTTAGATTTTATTATATAGTATCAAGTAACATATTCAGCAAACAATATGATTATAGGCATTGTATAAATACTGTCATGGGTTGATTTCCATTTTTTGGTCATAGAAAATCTTTGAGGTTAGAATTTGTATTCAGTAGTAACATGAATGTGGAAAAAGAGCTTGGCTCCTTTCACTTTTAAAGCTGATTTCGAATTTTCTCTTACTTTACAATTTTTGGAAATGTTCCTTTATATGTTCAGGCTTAATTTAAAATTATTCTCAAGCATTAATAATTACTAGGAACAAACTGTGTTCTTAGTTCAACAACTGGCAATTAGGTATAATTCGTTGAACGAGTATATATTAAATGCCTATTGTGTTCTAGACAGTACTCTTGGTGTTGGGATCCAGCAGTAAAGAGAAGAACCCAAAGCCCCGCCCACATGAAACTGACCTTTCATTGGAGTTTACCTTCTATCTGGGTGCCAACTCTAATAAACAGCCTGTCTGTCAGGCTCTGGTGCCAAGGTTTGGGAGCCCACACCAGAGCTCATTAAGAAAGGGTGCTATGCCTGACTGGTGATTTCCACCAGGGGTGAGATGTGGGAGAGTTCAGGGCTGAGCTGTACTTACTGTCCTCCTTACAGACCGTGCCATCCAGTCCGGTAGTCTCTGGCCACATGGGATTGTTGAGCCCTTGAACTGTGGCTAGTCTATGTTGATCTGCCTAGTCTGTTTTCTGGTTAAATGATATTGCATTGGGTGGATAAATCTCACTTTGTTTACCTGTTCATTAGTTGATTGATTTCTAGATGGTTTCTACTTTTAGGCTATTGATGAATAATGCTACTATGAACATTCATTCATGTACCTACCAGGTGTGGACACATGTTTTTATTTCTTTGGGGCATGTATCTTAAAATAATGAATCTTCTGGGTTAGATGGTAGCTCTATGTTTTAACTTTTGGGAGAACTGGTAAACTGGTATCCACACTAGTTGTACTGATGTTGTTTTTAGAGTCGATGGATTTGAGAGTGGAGTGGGGTCCTTGGGTTCACTCTGGGAAAGGTTTCACCAGTGCTCCCTTCGGTGGCACACAGCGAGTTTCTCCACAAGACAGAGACTCAGTTATACTTAAAGAACAGGTTTATTTTTTTTTTAAGATTTATTTTTTATTTATACATACAAGTTGGGGTACAGGCCAGAGGCGTGGGGCGGCGAGAGGGTTCACCAGAGACAGAGTGGGGAGCAGAACAGGCAGATCAGAAGTACACTGCTGAGGGGAGCAGCGGGCGAGGCAGGAGAGGTCTGCCGCACCATGTGGGATACTCCCCGGCCGGGCGTCGAACTCGCGTTGCCGCTGCCAACAGCTCCACAGCGCAGCGCTCAACCGCTGCGCCACCGGGGAGGCCCAAGAACAGGTTTATTAGGACAAGAAAGTAAAGGTCACTTATACAGACACAAGCGGGCAGAAAGAGCTGCCCCGCTGAGAGGCAGGCTTGCTAAGAGATGCCTGCATGGTGCAGGTCACGGGCAGACAGGCAGGCCGCTGCCCTGCAGAGGGACAGAGTTGGTAAAGGAAAGCACCTGCACAGGCACAGGTGGGCAGGGAAATGGCTGCCCCAAATTCTTGCACGGATGGCACTGATATAGCCTTCTTTCAGTTGGGAGGGGCTCATCTTGGAGGAAGGTTCCTGTTTGCTGGCTAACTAGAATTAGAAAAGAGACCAGGGATTCTACAATGGGCTCAATCTCCATATCTTTGCCCCTAGACTGCCCTCTAGCTCCTACCTATGCTTTGTAACCCTGGTGCCTAGGGATTGTGCTCATGGTGATGTTGATTTCTTCTACCCCCACTTCCTTGTGTGGGCCTAGTTCTAATCTTATTTTGCATTATATCTCCTCTGTCAGTACCACCTAATATTCTAAGCAGGGATGTTTGTGGGTGAGGATTTCTCTGGTTCCTCATGGACACTTGTTACTTTCTAGGCTTTTTTGTTTGGTTGGTTGGTTTTCATTTATTCTAGCTATCCTAGTGGGTGTGGGATTTGCATTTCTCTGATGACTAACAAACATCTTTTCAAGTGCTCATTGGCCACTTGTGTATCTTCTTTGGAGAAATGTCAGTTGGAGATTGTCCAGAGCCTTTATCTATTTTTAAAGTAGATTGTTTGTCTTATTATTATTCTTTATGTGTCCTAGATACAAGTCCCTAATAAGATAGATGATTTGAAAATATTTTCTCCCTTTCTGTGGGTCGTCTTTTCAATCTCCTGCTAATGCTCTTTGCATCACTGAAGGTTTTACCTTGGAAGATGTGTATTTAAACTTTTTATTATGTCAAAATTATTTCTTTTTTTTAGTAACTGGCAGTTTTGGTGCCATGTATAAGAAATTATTGTCTAATTTAAGGTCACGCTTTTTACTCCTATGTTTTCTCTTAAGAGTTTTGTAGTTTAAGCTCCTACAGAGAGGCCTTTGATCCTTTCTGAGTTATTTTACATGATTTGAGATAGGAGTCCAATTTCATTCTTTTGCATGTAGGTGCCAAGTACCCTTTGTTAAAAGAAAAAAATCACTTCCCTTTCCCATTGAATAATCTTCACATTCTTGTCAAAAAACAATTGACCATAGACATCTGAATTTATTTCCAGTCTCTCAGTTCTAGTCTATTGATCTATGTATATACCTTATGTCAGTGCCACACTGTCTTGAAAATTGTTGTTTTGTAGTAAGTTTCAAAATTGAGAAATATAAGTCGTCCAACCTTGTTAATTTTTCATCAAGATTGATACAGCATTTTTAGATTTGCATATGAATTTTCGGATAAATTTGTCAATTTCTACCAAACCCAACTCACATGGGATATTTATAAGGTTTGCTTGACTCTATAATCAATTTGAAAAACATTGCCATCTTAATAATATTATCTTCCGATCTTGAGCATGGAATTTTTATTTATTTATATCTTCACTTTCTTTTAACAATGTTATACAATTTTCAGATTGTAAGTTTTACACTTCTTTTATTAAATTTATTCCTAACTATTCTTTCTGAGGCTGTCATAAATAGGATAATTTTTAAATTTCATTTTAGATTGTACGTACAAGTATACAAAAACACAATTGACTTTTGTGTATTGATCTTGTATCCTGAAACCTTGCTATACTCATTCATCATATTTTGTTTACTTATATATGAGCCAGAAAATAGTACATTCCTTAAAAAATTTATAGTTGTTGTAAAATGTTACCATTTTGAATGCTTGAAAGAGAGCACATAGGAATCAATTTCTAATTAATATAATATTTTATTTATGAGTTTGACTTCATACCAAATTTTATTTCTGCTATTTTTTATGACAACTCATTAGTTTTTCAATTTAATTGCAAGCAAGAGAATACAAAGTAAAATTAAAAAAGTGAAAAACAATTTGTAAAGTCTATTTTGTCACAATTTTAAACAAAATCAATAGTTTTTCACCTAGCTAACAAATTTACTTATGAAACAAGCAATTTCTCAATGGTTTGTTTATCAGGAATCTTACAGCTATCCAGCAGGTACTGCTAATGATTCTGAAAGCTATCACTAGAATCCAGACTGGCCCAGTCAAAAGGTCAACATTTATATCAAACCCAACTTTTTATAATAACTTTTCAAATTAAATAAGATATTAATTTCAAAGAGTAAGACTTCAGTTTAGATCAGTCCCTTAAAAAAACTGAAACTTTATGTACATAGGTGATAATTATTGTGAAAGCATTTTTTGATATGAGCTAACTTTCTGGATTTGCACTTCGCTTGAGAATAAAGCACAATATTCTCTTTGTCTACCTAAGCAGATGTGTCCTTGAAAACTAAACATCATTTACACATTCTTTGCAGCATTGTATGCACAGGTGCACGCGCACTCACGTGAGCACGCACACACACACACACACACACATTTATCTATAAAGTGCTGGCAGCACTGACATACTAATCCTTTATATAAGTAGTTACACATCACGCTCTCACATTGCTGTTTCTTTATTGGTACACTGTATGTCTCTTTTTAAAATTGGGAGCATGAATAAAACTGTTTCTTCATACATTGAGGTTTTTGCACTTATTTTTACAAAAGAACAACTGCTTGAGTTTAGGACTTAAAATGCCTCTTGCTAAACTTTGCAGTACTATGAGCATTGTAAGAGGATAGTTACTTTGGTTATTGTTATTGCTGTCAGTGCTTCTCAAAATAGCAGTTACTTTATCACCCTTTGTTTCATTTCTGCTAATAAGATAACATTTAAAGGGTTAATACTGAAGATTATTCCAAGATGATAATCCTCAGAATTTGTCTTTTGACCCAATCTTCATCACCCCAAATTCAGGCTTTTCTAAGGCATCACCTGTTGACCTGTAATGATCGTTTCAGCAAATGACTATTTGGGGTACAGAGGGCTTTAAGCTGACCTATTTTCCTATAATTAAAGGAGCTGAAACAGGATCTTAATGGTGTAAATCAAAAAGTATCTACATTTTGGGGGGAAGATTTTGTAGTAAGCTATCTGAATAATTTTCCATGCAGCATGTCTCTTTTAGAAAGGAATCTACTCCGAAGATGTTTCCTAATGCCCAGAAACACCAGCACACATTTCAAACCCACAGCAACAGGTAACTGGAATGAAGTGGATAGGAATAATCTTTCTCTGGGCACCAGGGACTGAGATTTGCAAATGCAATGATTGGAAAAGAAACCCCAGCCTGAAAATTTTTCATCAAGCTGTGGGCTGAGTCTTTAATTCTTAGTTGGGTGTTGTTCATTTTCAAATAATCAGGGGTTGTTTGTCTAGGATGCATTGATAGAATTTAGGATGACTTGGGATGAAAAATTAAACTTTGTTTTTAAAAAAAAAAATTCACGAAAATAAAATTTTTGTTTGCTAACCTGTAAATAAAAGTTAGTTTTTCTTCAATAAGGAATATAAGCAATACACCACACTAGTATTAAAACTGTGTGACTTTTCACAAAAGAAATTAGGTATTTTCATTATCACATTATAGTTGATCCAGATATCTTGGGAATATCATTTAAGCTATTTTAAATCTATAGTAGTTATTTGAACCCAGATCTTATTATTTAATGTGTCAACAAGGAAACATATGCATTACTATATAAAAGTACTAGTGACAGTATTTTAATACAAGTTATTTAAAATACTATTTTCTTTTATACATTTCAAAACATTACTCTTAGGAGTGAAGAGAGCTGTGGTATAAAAGACATTAACAACTCAGCAAATGTTGGTGCAGGTGTAGTGGGATTTGAACTGTGTTCTGGGGAGGGTGCTACCCACTTGGTCTCTGAATGTGCCCTATCCTTTTGCTCTTGAGTTTGAAGGGACTTTGCCACTTTCAGTTCCCAGAATGCCTGGTCCTGGCGAGCTCCAATCCAGAAGCTAAGCTTGACAAGAGAATACCTTGTGTTGACCTAGAAACAACTTGAAAACCCATATATGAAAACACAGATTCCTAGGATACTCACTTCAAGGGTGGCCCTCAGCCAGCCCTGGATCTTCTCGATATCAGATCTTCACCTTGAGTCAAGTCCCAGACTTGTGGGTGAACAAGAACATGCTGAATGGGGTCCCTCCACCACCCCTGTCACCCTCACATTTATCCGTTCATTTGCTTCTAAATGTTCTGGGGAAAGTATCAAAATAGTGACCACCCCAAACCATAAATTAGAAGTAGAGAAAAAATACTGACAAAGTTATGAATTTTACGAACAATGGTTGGACCAGGAGCTGAAGACCAAAACAATAGAAAGATGAAATGATAATTTATTCAAGAAAAGTTAACCATTTTACCCAGTAGCTTAGTTAAAGTGTCACATTTCAGTAATAGTTGTTTCTTGCACATATAAAGTGAACTTGCAGGTAAAAAGTTCAGCCTCCTATGCATTAATTACCTCCAGGTCCATCTGGTATTTCTAGTTTTTTATGTTTATAGAATGAGAGTGAAAAAGAAAAAATAGTTTCCTTGTTTTCACTCCCTTTAAACAGAAGTACTCTGTGTGACCTGTGGGGTTTGCTGCAAGGCTGAAACTGGCTGCCTCTCTGATTAATGACTTAGTTAAAATTTCAGTATAGGAGGTAATGGGTAAAAGAAGAGTCTTAAAAACAGAAGCCCTAGGTTCTAATCCTGACACTTCACCTGCTTAAACTAATTATGTTCTTGTACAAGTTCCTGCATTTTGCTATTCTTGGATTTCCTCAACCTATTGACATAGAGATTGTGGGAAAAAATGAGAGGTTGGAGAGAGAAAATCATTATGAAGTTTTTTGATTTTATTGAAAAGTTCAGCAAACATATTGCAGCATTCTTTTAAAATTTCTGTAGTTATAGTTGGTCTTGCAAATAGTAAGTGACTTATTCAAGGTTTATTGATTTGAATTTGCTTGACATTAGTTATGCACCAAAGCAGTTTATAATAAAGAATGATCTTATCAGGTATCTTATTGGTTTTTTATTCATTTTATTGATTATTATATAAGAAACATGATGGTAGTGAACTGAAGCTAAAGTTTTCAACTTGAGAACGTTATATTATACACTACTCTGAAAGAGAATACAAAGGAGTTTGTTTACTATGACATATTAAATCTAGAATAATGTAAACCCTCAGCATATATTGAATGACTTAAGACAGGAACCAAATTAGTAATCTGCAAAGTAATTACATATTAATTGTATAGAGATTATACATAAATCATCCATAAGTGTAGAAGATGAAAGCAAATAATTATTTTAAATCCACTATTCTAGACTGGGAAAACAAATATTGTTAATTTAAAAATTAATAACTTACTGTTCTCCTAGACCTATTATCCTTTAGCTTAACAAGTGCAGAGTTTGCATTTAATAACAGTATAGATTTGGGGGCAGAAGGAAGGAAATATTACTAAAAGAGTGTATTGTATTTTTGCCACAGTATTATAGATAAGGCATGGGGGGTAATAATGGCAGACATTCTGACTTCGTTTTTATTAAGAATGTTTCATAACAGTCCTGGCTCATGGTCTTAAAATACCCCTCCCCTGGGTATAATTAAATCATCTTCTCATGACTTTTCATTCTTTTCATTTGTTTATGGTAAAATAGAACCCGTTAGGGTGGAAAAGCAGAAAAAAATAGTCTTTGTTCTTCGATATTCTTTTTCTTTTAAATCTTTCAAGAGTTTTATTGTATGTTTTGCACATTTAGATCTGCAACCACCAGAAATTGATTCGTTTCCATAGACTCTGCATTGGCCCCAGCATGTTTTATAAGTACATGTGTTCTTCATTGTTTTACACTGCTACATTTGTTATGTGTGGGTGCTTGTAAGTGTCTGAGTTCGTTTCTGTGTGTTCTGTTCATGGAAAGCTCTGTCCACGTGGTCTTTTTGCCTGTCCTTTTTCCCATAATACATTTGTCATAAACATAGCTTCATCATTACTTGGTATTTGTTAGAGGAAAGCCCCGCACTCGGTTCTCCTTCACGTGTATCTAGGTTTAGAAATTAAGGTTTGTTTCATGCTCAACGCTTAAACTAAACGTTTGTTTCTCATTCATGTCACTTTCCCATCCAGCGTTGATGGGCGGTTCTGCTACATGTTCTCTCACAGAAAAGCCACTCTGAGATCTTTCCTTGCGGTTGTCCTCCTGGGCCACATCTGAAGAGGGCACTGTTCTACTGAGCAGGTTTTACATTTGCTCATTGCTAAGTTACTGTTTTAATATGAAAAGGGTATAATTCAGGAACAGCCAGATGGCAAAGATGCAGAGGCCAGACATGCAGGAAAGGTGGCTGAGCTCCCATGCCCGCTCTAGGGCCCCACACCCCAGCACCTCCGCGTGCTCACCGCCCCAGAAGCTCCGGTTCTTCCATCGGAAACAAGTGTCTTCATTCCTCCAGGTTTTGATTTCAGGCCCTAGACTAGGGGTTGACAAACCAGGAACCAAAACCAAATGCAACCATCTGATTTTTTTAACAACCCATGAGGTAGCGGTAGCTTTTATGTTTACATATGGTTGAAAAAAATGAAAGAAAGAGTATTTTATGACATGCGTAATTATACAAAATTCATATTCCACAAGTAAGGTTTTAGAGGGACATTGTCAGGTTAATTTGTGTGTTTTTATAGCTGGTTTCTGGCTATCAATGGCAGCAAACTGTAGTCTGCAGAAACCATAGGCCCTCAAAGTTTAAGACACTTATTAGCTGCCCCTTTCCAAAAGATGTTTGCTGACCCCTGGTTTAAGTTGTTTAATGGATGAAAATTTTTATTAAATTATGTGAATTGAACATATATGTAGGCTTTTCAATAAAAATAATTCTGTGGATATTCCCCCTGGATTGAAGCATCAGTCGAAGTTGGTCCTGTATCAGAAATGCCCTGGTTGTTTCCGTTAAGTACTCTTTCAGTTTTTGAAACAGGTGTTCTAATATTCTGGGTTCATTGCCAATTGAAGCACACACACACAAAAAAATATCAAAGAAAGATGAGTCAGAGTCAATTTTACCTGATAGAGTCAAAATGGAACTCTTGATTTGAGAAACTTGGTTTTCAATTTTGCTTCCTCCACTTTTTACCCAAGAAATATACAGTATTTGACTTTTGGAGTCTCAGTTTTCCCATCTGTTGTTACAGATGGCACTCCAGATTTAGCCCTGGGACCAACCGAGACACAAGGGCACCAAAGTATTCATTTGGTGCCTTTGTTTAAAACCAATATTCTTTTTTTGGCTTTTTAGATATTTATTTACTTACTAATTACAAGTAGGTTCTAGAAGAATACTAGCCAGCAGGGCTTTCTTCAGTGGCAAATATCTTCTATATAATGGGTCTAGATTCTTGTTATGGATCTAAATTATCCAATGTAGTAGCCCCTGGCCACTTACAAAATAAGGAATGGATTTTAAATGTTAATAAACTTAATATTTAAAATCACATATGTGACCAGTATACCATTTTAAGTAGCAAAACCCCAGAATCAACAAAGAGTTAGATAAAAAAATACTCCTGTGGTGACATGGGGAGAATAAGTCTCTTAGATTGCTAATAAGACACTAAAATGGGGAAATCCATAAGAGATAAAGAGCCACAATAAAATTTATAATAATGATCCTGAACATAGGCTTATTAGGAGAAGAATTCTGAAACATGGCCACATAGTTTATTAATATCACATATATTTACTCCAAAATATATTCACATAACTTAAAATAACACTGAGTGGAATTTCAGTAATAGTGAAATTTGAAGTTATAAGTTATTTCCAAAACAGAAATAACACCGGATTCCATGGTGCTTTCATTTTCTGATCACATTTGATTGATGAATTAACTAGTTCAAAAAATTTCTGGAGTTTTAGTCCCAAGAACCACACAGACATAGGAAAGAACATATCAGGAAGAAGTAATTATCTGGGGGAAGGCCCTGAACTAGAAAAAGTTGAAAGAACACAAGTGTGGCTGGAACAGAAAGAGGAAGATGGAGGGGTATACAGAAGGAGGGAGGAGGGAGGTGGGGCTAAATCTTACAGCACCTTTAAAGGTTGAGTTTGAACTTTCTCCTAAGAGGAAGTGAAAACCTTGAAAGGTTTTGGGGAGTTAAAAAGGGATGATGATTAGTTCAGACTATTTTAAACAATCAGATGATTAGAAATAAAACAGATAGATGGAACTCTGTCTAGGGAGGAGCATAGAAACCAGCCTTCATAAAATATGGAGGTAATTGAGAAATAGACAAGGTCTTTTAAAAAAAAATCATTGTTTTTCAAACAAGGTCTTTAAAGAATGAGGTAGATTTCCATCATTTCTATGGGATAGCCCCAAGATATTTTCCAACAGAGACACCAACAGGATACTTTAAAGAGTCAGATCCTATCATTTCCCTGCTCACAATAATCTGGTGGGCCCCCAACTCACTTAAGTCTAACACTGGTCTGTACAGCCTGATATGGTCTGGACCCCATAATCTCTCGGATATCATCTCCTACAGTTTCCCCCTTAAGCTGCTCCAGCTTCACTGGCCTCCTAGCTGTTCCTTACACATGCAGGCATGCAGAGGCGCAGCCTCTACTCATGCGCTTCCCTCCACCTGGAATTCTCTTCCCATCAGATAGCGCTTTCATGTCTTCCCTTATTCACTTCAAGTCTCTGTTCGAATGTCCTCACCAGTACTGCAGCTTATCAGTCCCTATGCAGCACATATAAGATATTATAGTATTTCTGTCCCCCCAAGAGCCCCCTATCCTCTTACCATGCTTTTCCGTTCTCCCCAGCACTTACTATCAGCAGATGTACTATGTCTACATTTGCTTGCTGCTTCTCTCCCCCATTTAACCGTAAACTCCATGAGGCCAGGGACTTTGATTTGTCCCTGTTAAATCCTTAAAGCACTAGGTTTTCAGTAATTACTTGTTGAATGAACAGGTGAATGAATGAATGAGGGATAGACTTGATGACCTCTCAAACTACTTCTGCAGCTCACTGACTATAATTTGGAAAACTAGTACCAGCACTTCATGTTCTGTTAGTGCAAATGCTTCCTGTCACCCTCCCTTGGGGAAAGTTCCAAGAATGGTGGCCAATCTCTCCCATCTTTCTACTTCGTTCCCTACCGCATCTACCTTTCCTTATCCCTGTCTACAAGGAGCTGTGCCAACCCTTCACCCAATACCAGCTCTTTCCAGTGACCACTACCTTCTGCTCCACTCTCAGGCTTTAGGCTTTAGCAGAGGTTGAGGAAGCAGACCAAGGTGGCTGGGAGCCATGTGGGCAAATGGGGGGAATATTTGGTGGCTATCGCCTAAGTGCGGAGCTTTGGAACTCCTCCAAGGACACACACAGGGCAGCTGTTGCAGCCCATAAAAATGTCCCGCACACACAGCATAGACTCGGTGCTGGCCAGTCAACGCACAGACTTGTACATCGGTTATAAGACACAGATGCCTTGCATGTTGAACCTACTGGTGAACTATTGATTGTTTTTAGATGTTAGACAAGAAACCAAACAAATGGGATTTTTAGTCTGTTTCAAGAACACCAGAATCCTCTTTTTTTGAAAGCAAAAGTAGAGAAAAGTGTGTGGATTAGGACTCAGAAGTTCCATGATTTGGTGCATTCCATAGCTTCGGCAAATAACTAAATTTCTACTGGCTTCAGTGTCCACCTGTCCACAGGTGCAAATATCCCTGCTCTACGCACTCTCTCAGGGACTCACAGGGGTCGTGAGAGGATGGCAGGTGCGTTTAGTGAACTGTGCGGTAACCAGCCCTACATGGAGATTGCTATGAGCAGAAACATCGTGGTGGTGCCTCTCAAATGCTCTACAAAATGAAAAAATGTTCTCTCTTCGTCGAGTAATGAAAAGAAAATTTCAACAGAGGCGAGGAAAAGAACATTGATTTATATTTGGACTTTGCATTTCCGTGAAAACCATCATCACACTCTATTATCTGTAGAGACACATTCAATTATCCATGTGCTTCTATGGCATGGGCAATGGACTACCTTTAGTTATTTATCTTAGCCCAAAAATAAAAAGATGGAATCACATGGTCACAACCCCTAGTAGAAAGTGTGGCTCTCAAAAAGAATTTTACTTTTTTAAAAATGGCTGTATGTATTGTCTATCGCTCTATTGATTATCTATCATCTGTCTATGCTTATTTTAAGGAACTGTGCATCTAGAGATGCTTGAAGAATATCCTCCACATAATTTTAACCTAAGTAGTTTAATGAAGTTGACATGCAAAGTACACTGTTTTGAAAGAAAATATCATCATCTTTGTTGAAGGTATGAGAGAGGTTCTAACCTTGTATTCATTAGCTGTTTGCAAGCATAAGATTACTGTGGAGCTCTAGAGAAGAGAGGCTGGCTTACTGGTTCTGGGAAAAAGAGTAGGTGGGCACAGGTGAAATTCTAAACAAAAACCCTACAGCAAGTAGATTTAAATGATCTATAACTCTCTTCCCACACACTAAAAAGACTTGAGACTTATCAAAGAAAAAAATCTGAAATTGCCTTGGGTGGTTGATTCTGAGAATTAGTCAGTCAAACCTGCTATGCTGCCTGCTGTATAATGAAGACTTCACTTCAACATTCAGTTTCCAAAGGGTTAGCATCCAGACTGAGACTGAGCCACAACCTTGGCTCTTTACGTACTTCATGACTCAATAGTTCCTCTGCAGGATGTGGATGGAGAAGGGGGTAGAATTCTTTCTGTAATATCAGCTTCGGTTAGAGCTCTGCCTTGGTGATGAATGAGTCAACTGAATTGTTGTAATAAGGATTTAAGTTTATCTGGAACTTTGAAGTGTCGTGATAGTCCTGTCTGTGGAGTATGGAACTTTTAACATGGCACACCCTGCTGAAATCAGTATGTTTACAAGAATTTCTGAGCAAATGAATGGTGCTATGGGTTTTTCCTATTTTGTTGGTTAATGTTTGCTCAGTTTGGGAGGGGAGTGATGTGAATTTAGTGGCTCCGTCGAGGTTGCCTTTCTGCCCTCTTGGGACCTGAGAACACCACTCTTCATCCATGATGCCTGGTTGCTCACATGATTAACAACCTGTCGACTTCATTGTCTTTCCTGCATGGTTCAGTAATGCAACTCATGAGGCCTCTGAAATGGAATAGCCATATTATATAAATGGCAATAATCAGCTCTTGACAGATTTCTCCAAAATGTTTGTCGATAACTTCCTTCAATGTCCTGAGACATTATACAAAGAATCATTGTCAGTATTTCATAGAGAAAGAAAAATGAGATAGTTATCTATACTAGTTCTCCATTCTAGTATTGCATGCGCTTGGAAGCCAACCAGATTTCTAACAGGGTTTAAAATGTCAGCCCGAATGTACTAAATATATAGTAGAGGCTTAGATTAAATTTCCTTTGGTTTACTGAGATAAGCTGTGCTAGGGGTTGGTGTGGGAGGAGGGGAGGAGTCACTGCTCTGATAATCTGATTCACTGCTCTCTAATACATATTTTCTAATGTTCCCTTTCAATTTTACCCTCTGTTCTTTTTATCACATCCATATGTCATTTTCAAGTCCATTGATCAGGACCTTGTTCAAATATGTTCTAAAAAATTACTATGAAAAATTAGTAATCAAATCACATCCATTTCTCTAGATCTTGAGAAAATAGAAATAAGGCAATTTGAACAATTCTTTTGTACTTCCCATAAATTGAACTAAATGTGGAGTTCCCTAATTAGAATGAATTTGCTTATATGAGTTCCTGAACAGCTTTCCTTTGTCTGAAAATTCAAATGGACAAGGATATTTTCTACTTGATGAAAAACAATTTCTACTCTTAAGTTGCAAACAAAGCTGCTAAGTTCTCATGTCACTCCCAACCCATTTGAGCCTGCCTGGAAGTTTGCCAATTCAGCCCATCATATCATGAAACATGGGCTTCTGGGACTTTTCTTTGGCCACATCTATGGCTGGAAAAGCTCTTCAGAGCTCTCTGCACCTGTCTGCCTGCTGATATTGGCAGAAGCAGAGTCATTATTGCTGAGATTCCATAACAATGGCTGTGGCAACATTCAGGTTTTCTCTTCTTCTAAGGAGAATTTCTTAACATCCGGGTCACTGGCCCAGGTCCCCTCCTTCTGTGTAGGCTCAAGAATTAAAGTCCTTCTATCAAGGAGTTCAATTTCAGGGCAAAGAATGACTGTGTCATCTTCTTTTAATTCTGAGGAATTTCAGCTACCTCTTTATATCCATAGCTTAATTATAGGGACAAAATTTTATATGTGATCGAGGTGCCAGAACTGTGCTATCAGACACTGAACACAAACAATTACAGTTTATTATTATTTATTAAAGGTAATAAAATTATATGAGTTCTATGATGATAGATATATGGACCTGGGTGTGGTACTCAAGGTAAATCCCTGCCTTGAATGAGCTATCTTTCAAAGATGGTGCTTGTTTGTCGAATAGATAAGAATATTATCAACGTCAAGAAAAATAAAAATAAACAAAAAATTGGACACATTTTTCAAAAAGGGACTGACTTTCCCTCTGTCATCCTCAATCCAGGAGAATGAGAAACCAATGACATAAATCTCATCACCATTCCTTCTCTTGGTGGAAGACTTTTCCTACAGATAATTTAGTCTGGTCCTCTCTCTTTGAGTGGAGGACTGGAGGTCCAGGAAATCTTGAGGAATTACAGGTATCTGATGGAGAAAAGAGACAGGAAGCTCGGTGTCTGTCTAACCCAGTGCTTTCAGCATTGTATCACCATGACTCTGCATCACAAAATCACCTGGAGATGTGGGAACAATTTTATATGCAATTTTCAGTCATTCCATACTTACCCCTGGAGTGTTATTCTTGTGCTAAGATCACACATCTATCTCCTTTCTTCAGTGTTTGCATAAAGTCCCAGACATTGCAAAATATTTCTGCACTTTCAGGAAGACTGTGGTCAGGTGAGAAACAGGATTGGGTGGTGATTTTCAAGCACTTTCACCAGTATCTAAAGGAAGAAATATATTTCATCTTGTGACCAAAATCCCAGTAACCTGGCAATGCAGATGGCAGTACATATAAAAATATAACAATGAACTAAATAAATGTCAAAGAAAAATATTTACCTGTGCTGTTTCAATAAATTCTGCTCAATTTCATTTACAAAAATAGTTTGTCACCCACTTAATTGACTTTATGCCCTTTTATGACTAGGACATGATTCTGTGGATTTAGTCAATGGGGATGTGGCTGTCTTGCCTCATCATGCTATTCCTGGCTAATCACAGCCAACCATATTTGCTTCTCATTGTGGGACCCAACCACACCCTATTGAACATTTCACTGGGTGCCATCTTTGTTGGTACTCGATATGATCAAAAGATTAAAGGTGTATCCTAGGAAAGCAGATGCTCTTTGAGGACTAGACTCATGTGTCCTCTTTCAAGCTGCTAAATTGTCTTTTGGGTTTCTTCCCCATCTCCCTTCCAAAGGAGTGATCAATAAATGGTTGTAAACCAACCTGTTCTATTCTATGCTAAATGACCTGGAGTAAGTCGCTTAAACTCTTTGATCCTCAGTCCCCTGGTCTATAAAATAAAAAACTAACTCTACCTCACAAGGCTGTTGTGAAAGTCAAATGATATATTAAATGTGACACTGTAAAGTAAATGTTAAGTATAATTATAATTTTCCCTGTAACACTGTAAGCCATGACACATTAGCATTAAATGCACAATGACAAAGCAAAGTATAGCTCTGGGTGGGATCATGATGCTTTCACAATTATCCGGAATTTAATAAACTAACAAATGTATTAATACAATTTCAAAGCAGATTATCAAATATATCAGTGTCTATATAAAGCTATGTGTTGTTATCTAACATGCCACCTTAAAACTTAGTGACTTAAATTCATAGAGACAGAAAGCAGAACAGTGGTTATTAGGGGCTGGAAGGAGGTAGGAATGGGGAGTTATTGTTTAAGAAACACAAGTCCCAGATTGTGATAATGAAAAAGTTATGGAGATGGATGGTGGTGATGTTTCCTTAACAGTGTGAATACTTATGCCATAGAACTGTATGTTTAAAAGGATAAATGTTATGTTTTGTATATTTGACTGTAATAACAAAAGAGAAACACTTAGTGACTTAAAACCACAATCCTTTAAGAATCCAGAGTTTGAAACAGGGCTCAGCAGGTTTGATTCATCCATGCCCTATATCTGTCTCCTGCAGCAATTTCACAGGGAATAGAGGATCCAAGATGACTTCATTTACCACTTTGTTGCTAGCTCTTACCTAAGGTGTCTGTCCTCTGCATGGCGTCTTAACATCCGAGGCTTCTCTCTACATTTGCCTCTCTCTCTCCTGGACCTCTTTATAAGGCAGTTGAGTCTGCCAAAGGGCGCAGAAACTCCAAATCTTTTAAAGCTGGGCATGAAGTTTCAGAAAATTACTTCCATCACATGCTATTGGCCACACGAGTCATCATACTGGCACACATTCAGTGCAGAATGGAACTTCACATGGGTGTGAATTCAGAGGCACGTTTCTTTTAGAACCATTGTGTGACAATTTTCTGTAAGCCTCCATGATAATATGTCAGTATTTCTCTATGCTCTGCCTTATCTTGAATTCTGTTCTAGTGTAATATCCTACCAATTAGCAGTATAGGGTAGTGGTGAAGAATATGATCCTTGGCACAAGACTTCAAATGTTGGCTCTGCCATTTGTTGGTTGTATGACCTTTGACGAGTCATTGACCCTCTCTGGGTTACAGATTTTTTTATCTGTGAAACAAGGATGGTGATAGCAGTCGTATTTATCTCATCATATTATTGTGACTATTGAATGAATATGTGTTTAAAAGTTAATAATAGTACCTGGCAAAAAGTAAGAACTACATAAGCATTTGCTGTTACTGTTACTGTTATTGTTCTTTTTGTCTTTTTTGGTTATAATTAACAAAAAAAGGAGGTTTGGTGCAGAAGAGAATATTCAGAGCTAAATAAGACAGCAAGGCTGAAAACACTGCTTGGGTACATAGGCCCTCCCTGCCTCACAGAGTTCTCACATCTAAATCCCTTGCTGACATTTAAGCTGCTTTCCTTTTTTTCTGCCCACAGGAGACATGTAGATCAGCTGATCAACATCTCCCCATAATAATCCCCTGAACACCTGAAGACAGCTGTGAGAGCTTAAAGATTTGCTGAGGCTAATCTGAACATAGGTAATTGAGTTGATGATATGTTCAAATGCATGTAAACCTGTGCTTGGGCAAAGTTGTTGGGTTATTATCCTCACATTTCTCACTCCCCTAGGAATGTGAAGTAGTGTATCCTGTCTTCTCTAAACAGTTGGAGAGTGAGTCCCCTCTTTCTCAACAGAAACCAGGAGCAGAAACTTTCTGAAGAGGAGGCAAATTGCAAGCAGGGAAAGAGAGGTGCCATGTAAATGGAACTCTGCTGTCTTCAAAAGAGGAGTTAAGTGCAGGAACTGACAATATTGAGCAATTAATTAGCACCTACTCTTCATGATTGTGAGTTCTTGTTGTGCTCACCAGTGGCCCTAGTGCCTAATCCAATAAGCACTTTTCAATCCTCAGCTTCCTGGAAAGTCATCCTCTTTATTTTGGAATGAGGCAGAACTCAGTGGTGTTTTGAGTATTGGAACCAGAATGCCTAGCTTCAAGCTCTGGCTTTGCTACTTAACAGCTATACGTCCTTATAGGAATTGTCTTGTCAGTTTCTTCATCTTTAATGCTCATCTTCATCTATTAAATGGGAATTAATACTATTTTGGGGTGTTACTTGACAACTAAAACAATTGGGGTGGGTAAACATCTTAGCACAGGAGGGATACATAGTAAGAACTCAAAATATATTTTTTAAATTCTTCTCTTAATACTTGGATATTAACCACTTGTCGGATGTACAATTTGGGATATCTTCTCTCATTCTATAGGTTGCCTTTTCATCTTGATAATAATTTCTTTCACCATTTGTTTCTCTTTTCTTTCCCTTGTCATTGGAGTGGAATTCCCAAAGACATCACTAAGGCTAGTGACGAAGTGTTTATTACCTATATTTTCTTCTATGTAATTTATGATTTAAGATATTATGTTCAAGTCTTTAATTCATTTTGAATAAATTTTAGTATATGAGATTAGCTAGTGATATAGTTGTTTTCATGCGGCTGTCCAGTTTTCCTAACACAACGATCAGAGATTTTCCTTTCTCCATTGTATGTTCTTGATCCCTTTGTCATATATTAACTGTCATATGTGTTCAAGTTTATTTCTGGGCTCTCAGTTTTATTCCACTGATCTGTGTTTCTGTTTATATTTCACCAATACCATGCTGTTTGATTACTATAGTTTTGTAATATAATTTGAAGTCAGGGAATGTGACAACTCTGTTTTTGTTCTTTTTTGTCATGATTGCCTTGGCTACTTGGAAATATTTTGTGCTTTCATACAAATGTTAGGATTTTGGGGGGTTCTATTTCTATGTAAAATGTCATTAGGATTTTGATAGGCATTGCAGTGAATCTGTATATTGCTCAGGAAAAATGTCCATTTTAACAATGTTAATTCTCCCAGTCCATGAGCACAGAATATCTTTCCTTTTTTTTTTTTTTGTTTGCTCTTTTTCTATTTCCTTCAACAATATCTTATAATTTTCTGTATGGCTCTTTCATCTCTTTGTCTAAAGTTTTTCCTAGATACTTTATTCTTTCTGACATGAGTATGTTTTCTTAAGTTTCCTTTCTGTTAGTATTTAGAAATGTGTACAGAATGCAAGAGATTTTTGTGTGTTGATTTTGTAGCCTGCCACTTGATTGAATTCATTTATTATTTGCCCCAAACAAGTACTAACTGGGCCCTACCCTGCTTAGCTTCTGAGATCAGACAAGATCAGGCATGTTCAGGGTGTATGCCTGTAGGCTTATTTATTACTTCTAAGAGTTCTTTTTTTTTTCCTTTGTGGAGTCTTCAGGGTTTTCTATGTATTATATCATGTTACCTGAAAAGAGTGATTATTTTACTTATTTTCTAACTCAGCTTACTTTTCTTGCCTAATTCCCCTGGGTAGGACTCCCAATATTATGTTGAATAACAGTGGTGAGACTGGACATCTTTGTTTTGTTTCTTATCTTAGAAGAAAAAACTAAGAAACTGTCAGTTTTTCACCATTGAGTATGATATTAGCTATAAGTTTATTATATATGGCATATGATATTTAGGTACATTCCTTCTATACCCATTTTATTGAAAGTTTAAAAGATTCTTCTTCATTGACTTTTGGGGCAGTGTACCCTCTCCTGCCTGTTGGACAACATCTTCTATGCCTCTTTTGTTAACACTCTTCTTTTACTCATATATGAAAAACTGGCAGTCCCTCCAACATTTATTATCCTCTGATATTCTCAATTTATGTAGCATTCCTATGTGACTTGTACCCTTGTTCTCTATTACTATCTATACACTGATGCCTTCTAATCCTTTATCTTTAGGTTAACTTTTCTCATAGATATCTCTATCTGAATTGTCTAAATCACTTTAAAAGCAAAAGGTCTAAAACCAAAATTTTTATCCATGGTTATGATGGTGCAGAGGGTACAAGACTAGCCATCTACCATTTTAAAAAACATCACTAAATTGGGTAACACGAGTTATTTGTTTCAAGTAGTATAAGTGTATAGCCCCTAAGAGAAGAGAAATTTAAGAAGAAATTTAAGCAAGCCCCTGAGGCAATTTCCTGACCAAGAAGTGATGACCTGGAGGCAGAAGTCAGAGTCTGGAACAGCTGAGTGGGTGAAATCTGCAAGGAATGGCATGGAGAGAAGGAAGTTTTGCAGAGGGAAGTCTCCGAAAATCCTGGTAGTGATTCACAAAACAAAAACAAAAACTAGCAGGCAACCATAAATCAGAGACATTCTGCAGGGAGGAAGAGGAAGAAGGACCAAAAAAAGAAGGGGAGAAAAGAGCACAAGGGACTATGGGGATGGTTCATGGGGGAATTGGTGGTGGGAAACTTACGAGGATATACAATAATGTAAAGAATAAAAATTAAAAAAATAATTTTTTTTTAAATTGCAAAACAAACAGACAAAAATCCTGTTAGTGCTTGACTGAAAGCTGAGGTGCACATGTATGAGGTGAGTCTGTCCAAGGATTACCAGACATCAGCTTCTGTGAGCTTGAAAGCCAAGCAGGGATATTAAAGTTCAAGCACTGATGGGAGTCATTGGAGTTTTGGTGTAGCCCAGGTGGAAAGCCATGATAACACTTTGTTAACACCTCAGGCATCCAGTTGAGACATCAGAAAGATCACAGTTAAAAAATAACACCACATTGTAGAGCAATATATCTCAGATTGTTGTCCCCAAGCCAGCAATATTTGCATCACTGGGCAATTTGTTAGACATGGTGTTAGAAATGCCAGTCCAAGGTCTCACCTCAGACCTATTGGATCAGAAACCTGGGGGGAAAAGGCAAGAAATCTGTGTTGTAACAAGTTCTTCAGATGATTCTGACACATGTTCATGTTTGAGAATCACTGCTCTAGTGTAAGATTTATATAGCATCTGCCCTAACAAAGTCCAAAATCAAATCTAAAAGAGATTCACAAGGAGAAAGTTTGAAGGTTGAGCATACTAAGTTAGAAAGGCTCGGGAAGATATTTTGGCTTTCTAAAGAATTACCCTAACACAGCAAAGAAATAAGCATAAGAAGTCAGACAGTAATTGAAATTCCTCCTGGAACAAAATCAAAATCCATCAGAGGAAAAACAAAAATTATCAGAAGAAGATAACAAAGTCCGGAATTTTTGTAATATATCACCTGTAGCCTCCAGGATGACTGTAAAAAATGGGACTAGGAATAAACGTATCTGTGGAGATTTTAAAGACTATACAGAAATATTCCAGGTCTCTTCTGGAATGGTCTCAGGTGAACTGGGGTATGCTACAATTATAAACATCCTTCAGATCTCTGACTTCTAGCTGTAATTCACCCCATAAGCCCACTGGAAGTCAATGGGGGCTCTGCTAACTATTGTGGAACCCAGGCTGAAGGAGCGGGCCTATGAGGAATATTGCCAGCTGCAATGGCAGAGGGAAAGCATGAGCCTGACGAATAGGTCACATTCTAGTTCTTGATTCTTTAGACTCTTATTTCTTAAAGATTCTGCCATTCCATTGGCTGAGTTAGGTCAAATGGCAATATCCAACTTTGAAAGCAGGTCATAAACATATAATTTTAATGTATGCTTGTCACCAGGATGTGGCGGTAATTAGCGCTGGAGTCTGAGTATTTCTCATTCTCCTTTTGGACAGGTTGGGCAGGGTAGGTCGCCCTTCCCTGCTCCTTGGAGTTGGCAGCAGCTGTGCGACGCTTGGTAGTTCGCACGATGACCTGCAATCCCTTTCCTCTGTTGTGAGGTGCATATTGAGATGAAGTCTCCCTTATCCTGGGATTCTATGTGACTATGAGCATCAGAGCCCCCAGCCAATCCACATGAAACAAGTGGCGTGAGCCAAGAATCCCTTTAGTTATTTTATACCACTGAGGTTTGGAGGTTGTTCCTTTTTTTTTTTTTTAAGATTTATTTATCTATGCATACAAGCTGGGGTACAGGCCAGAGGTGCGGGGCAGCGAAAGGGTTCACCAGAGATAGGGTGGGGAGCAGCACAGGCAGATGGACGGAAACACACTGCTGAGGGGAGCAGCGGGCGAGGCAGGAGAGGTCTACCGCGCCATGTGGGAATCTCCTCGGCTGGGTGGCGAACTCTTGTTGCTGCTGCCCACAGCTCCACACCTCTGCGCGACCAGGGAGGCCCTAGAAGTTGTTTCTTTTTTTTTTTTTCCATTTTTTTTTATTGTTATTTATGTCTTTTACATTTTGTATTTCCCTTGGGCAGCCCACCACCAATTCACCCGTGATCCATCTCCATGGTCCCCTGTATTCTCCTCTCTTCCATTTTGTGCCCTTATCCTCCCCTCCCCCCAGAAGTTGTTTCTTGTCAAACAAAAATAGGTAAAGCTCTTTTTGACTAGTAATACTACCTATTTCATCACTGGGAGCACAAATTGAGATGACACATGTCAACACAAGGTTAGCATTCAATGGATTAGTGATATTCATTTTTGTTGGAACCACTGAGGTGACCTTCTAACAACCAGTCTCTCCCTGTCCCATTTACTCCTTTCACTCCTCAACCATCCATGTTATCATCCTAAAATGCTAAGATTATTATTATACCTCCTTATTTAAAATCTTTCCGTTTCTCTTGACTTCGTAAAGCCTAAATTTCTGAGCAGTAATCAAGACTGTCCTAGCCTGGGTTCCTGCCTGGGTCCTCCCCAGCCTCATCTCTCACCAATCTCCCAAAGGTCCCTTGGGATCCACATTACATTAAACCCACTTTCAATTACAGCATTTAATAAATCCCATGAGACAGTTAACAACTTTACATAAAATACTTGGTTTTCTATGAATATACCCAAAGGCAAGCTAATGTAAGTGTGCTGAGCATATTTATAGCAGGTTAGGCTAAATATGATGTTTGCTGAGTTAGATTATTAACTGTACTTTGTTGACATATGATATTTTCAACTTACAACGGGCTTACAGGGCTGTAACTCCGTTGTGGTCAAGGAAGATCTGTAGTCTGTGGAGTTGCCAAAGGGACCAAGTCCAGTGTTTAGCGTATTGTGTCTGTGAGGAAAACACACTCTTAGCTGAAAATGAGGTTGGAGTCAGGCTACTCTTCAGCTGTGGCCACTTGTATTCAAGAAGCCACTTCTTTCAAGTATAGAATACATTCAGTGGAAGCACAGAACAGAAATGCCTATTTATCAAGAAACTAGCTGAGGAGATACAAGGGAACAACAAAAGGAATGTAACTACTGAAGTTAATTCTTTCTTAAATTGGATATGAAACACACTGAACATAAGGATTGTTTATTGTAAATAATAAGATGGATGCTAAAGAGAAGCCACAACAGAAGATTAAACAAAATTTAATCTTAGCAAGGCATTCCAGGGATATGCCATTCCAGACACTGCAGTTGTTGGTCTTCTAGGTTCTTAACTTGTTTCAAGTAACTGGCCAGGGGGTCTGGTTGCTCTTCCTTATTTCAAATGAAAAAAAAAATGGAAATGATAGATTCTGTGCAATTATTTGTTGCTATTAAGTTAGGGTTTCAGAGATTGGAATGTGTTATCCCCTCCATGCCTGGGTTCTGTGGTAGCCTGAAAAGCAAGTCAAATATCACTCTGGTCAATGCTTACATTTCCCCCAATTTAGTGGTTTTGTACTTTTAAGTTCAACCCTAAGTACCTTTTTCCAATTTTAGAAAGACAGCTTCAACCGAGTAATATTACCTAAAAAATAGCATTTTTCCCCAATAGCAAAGAACTTCCCAACTGTTACAGAGAATGTCTTGAAACACCGAAAGCTCAAATGACTGGATTAGCTTGGTGTATACGTGTCCTCTGTGACAGAAAACTAGGCCAAATTGACCTTTTTCTTCTTTTGTAAAAAAGATCTGATCACTGGTGGCGCAGGGGTTAAAGTCTCAGCCCTATCACAGCTATCACCAGCCACTGCAGCAAGAATTCAATCCCCAGCCAGAGAGCTGACCCACATGGCGCAGCAGACCTCTCCTGTCTCGCCAGCTGCTCCCCTCAGCAGTGTATTTCAGTAGATCTGCCTGTTCTGCACCCTACTCTGTCTCTGGTGAAACCTCTCACCACCACCACCCCCGCACCTCTGGCCTATACCCCACTTCTTGTATGCATAAACAAATAAAATAAATCTTTAAAAAAAAGATCTGGGATAAAGGAAGTCCATCTTCAAAATACACTTGAAAAACATGGCTCAAGAGCATGCCAGCGTAAGGAGTCAGTGAGACTGAGGATTAACTAGGGATCATTTGTATGGTTGGTGACACTCCTGAACTCAGAAAGTATTTACTCTGAGTCATGCGGGTCAAGCACAGGGCAGTGAGTAGGTGAGGAGGGTGGTGGTATAAAGCCGAGAACACCATATTCTAAAATTGTGGATTTTATATACTCTTAGTGATTATGATAATTTATCTTCAAATTTCAACTCTCAAAGCAGGATGTGAGGTTTTTATATTGGCCAAATGTATGCATTATTTAAAAAATACCACAGGTTGCCTGAGGACCATTGGTTCCCTCATATAAACAACTCTTCACAGAGTTCAGGGTAAAACTTTTAATGAGTTTGCTCATGATTCACAATATTTAAAATCAAACTGGAGTCTCAAGACAAGGTATAAAAATTAAAGTGTTCCCATCTAACCATCGTCGCTCTCAAATTTTACTCCTTCAATTGTAATTCTACACTTGAAGGTGTTCACCTTTGTTAACAGCAAGCAAAAGCGACATATACAACATCCCAGTGCCTCTTTTCTATAGGAAGGTCAACTCTGTCTGCTTCCAAAGTACAGTCTACCTTACCATTACACACTGCAACTGTGTTACAAGTAAGATTTTGGTTAGAGAAGTTCCCAGAACACAGAGACCCTCCTAAGAAGTGCTTGGCTGCAGCACAGACCCTTTCAAACACAGCTCTGTGGTGACTGAATCCTTCACTCAAAGCTCACTCTGGAAGGTAGGATCTGATTGAGACTGTGAAGTTGTTACAGGCTTGCCTGTAAGCAGCTCCACCCCAAACTTCCACTCAGCCATCAAGTTGGTCTGGTTAGATCACCAGACTTTGAGTAAGGACCAGTAACTTCCTACCTCAAATGCCTGTCCATTAGCTTTTTACATTTCATGGCTGTTACCTCCCAAAGAGAGTTCCCAACCCTCTTTATTAGAATTTCCTTATTAACATCAACATAGTTTTACTTTTATTTGGGCTTCTAGCTTTGTTGAGTGAGAAATCTACAGAAAAGCAAAAAAGCTATTATCAACCTAAAATTGAGAGTTAACTTATAAGTTGTTAATCAACACTATGTCTAGATATTTTTTAAATATAGTAGTTATATTTGAAACATTGTGAATATTCAGACAAAGGCTTGCAGACCTGTAGTATTTAAGGCTCCTTTGGTAGCAAATAACAGAAACAAACACTGGTTAAAATAGATTAAGGGGCTCCAAGAGGAAAAGTTTAACAGCAAGGCTTGGGAAGGTTAGCCTCAAGGTCTCTGTAGTTCATGGCTCCACCTTAACTCCTGACTCTCAGTTCAGCATTCCATATTAAAGAAGCTGCCTGACCCGAGCTGGGTCATTTAGACCCTAGACAAGCTACCGTCAGGGAGGCAGGACAAAGAGTACAGACTCATTTGCTGGGGTCACCCCTGGGTATCCCTCGAGTTCAACAGTCAGCTTCTACTTTTAGAACTTTTCTTCCCCCTTAAACAAGTCCCTTTGACCGTCTCTGGAAAGACACTCAGAATTATCCTTTTCTGGGACTCTCTGAAAATTGATAGTCGCAAAGTTTAGGATTCCCTACCTTCTCTGGCATGATACCTGTCTCTCATGGTTCCATTCTGCATTGGTGGTCAAAATTAAGGGTAGAGGCATTTCTCATGATTATTTTATCCTCCTTCCAAGAAATGAAAATGTAAGGGGAACAGGACAATTTACAGTGTTCTTTGAACAAAATTAGATTTCAGGTGCACATCAGCAAGGAGAATGTATTGGTCTGGCCAATGTCAATTTAGAATTTCTATACATAAGGTATAGTGGAGATAATGTGATTGAAATGGGAGAATAGGAGATGCATCTTGAGCTGGCGTTTTTATAGCAAAGTCCAAATATTCCCCCAATATTTATGTGTAGTGGTTATTGTAGGTGCCCTCCTAGATTCTACCTGCTGATAACAGCCCCTTCCCCCATCTGCTGAGTGTTGGCTGCTAATAACTCCTAGCTGCCCCCTTCTCTGGAAACTGCAGAAGAGCCAACTCACCCAACATCCTCACACAAGAGCAGGGATCTTCATTCATTCTCATTCTTTAGTTTTTCCTTAAGGTCACATTATGTTATCATTTGGCCAGGAATGCCGTAACAAAATTTCACAGTGTGGGTGACTTAAATGACATAATATTATCTGTCCTCATAGGTTAGATGCCATTATCATGGGGTAGGGGTGGGGGGATAGAGCTTGGGAGAGTTATATAATGAACACTAGAAATTTGACCAAAATCATATCTGGAAAAGAAAAAAAAAATCAGCCTTACAGTTCTATCAAACCCCCAACCAAATTGAAGTAAGATTCAAAACAAACATATTAACTTTCAGCCCTGAGAAAAATTTCCTGAAAACTGATAAAACCTTTCCAGACAAGGTTTGGGTCTGCAAAGATCTAATTTACAACCACTATAAAGATTTATCATTCAAATACTGCTAATTAAAAAAGAAGATTTTTACCTGGGATTTCAGTTTCTGCCAAAATAAACAGAATTATTCATATTCTGGTACATAAAAATCACTTTTATAGTATTACATGCTGTTATTTTCATAGGAGTAGTATCATAAAGTAGAATTTTACCAAGAATGAGTAATCTTTTTAAGAATTAGCCCAAGGAAGAAAAGCTCTTTCACTGACTGAATGTGTTGCAGGCACCGGCCCCTCTGGGGGCACAGTCACCTATTGCTCCTCAACCAGGAACCATCAGCCCCAGAGGCGCCATGTTGTTGCGCATGGATAGATGCTCACCGACGCCAGCGTTTTCCTGGTTGATCCTTCAGGCTGTTGACAGGTGGTGCTCAAGCAATTGGTGTTTTGGCAACTCTGGCTACTGAACGCAAAGAGCTCTGCTGTACCTGTTGAGAGTCATCTTTGGAATAAAGAACCCAAAGTTCATGTTTAAAAATAGCAAATGCTCTACCATTTACATGTCCTAATAGCATGTGAACCTAAGGGGGTTCACATTAAGCAGCCAGAGCAGAAGATATATTATTTGTATGTGGAAGAGCTCTTATGTGTTAGCTGAATCTCTGTCTCCACAGTGTTGCAATCTTACAATACCAGTTAGCCGGTTATTGCAGGTAATGGGACAAAAGCCAGATTGAGTTAGCTTTTGCCTTAAAGGATCTTGGTTTTCAGAAGTCCGTTTGTCTGTACTCACATTATTGTATATAAAAATAATATAAATATAAAATATAAATATAATAATATTAAAGGATGTATTTCGGCTACTATAGCAAACGTGCTATAGTCACATCTGCTAGCAAATGTGAATGACCTTGCTGACACCACAAGGTGTCAGGCTTAAGTCTATAGCAAAGATGAAAACTTTGGAAAAATACACTATTTTGGTGAAGGGGTGGGAAAACAGGTACCCATTAGCTGAGGAGGGAGTATAAATTAGTATACCCTCCTTGGAAGGCAATTTAGCAACAGATGTCAACAATGTACATACTTTTTGGTCAAGCAATTCTACTTCTAGAAATGTCTCCTGTAGATATCCTCACAATGCAATGTGCAATGCACACATGTGCAAAGATGTGTGGCAAAGATATTAATCATAGAATTGTTTATAAGAGAAAAGCTTGAAAAGGACATCTATCAACAAGGGACCGGTTAAATAAATATGGCATACCCACTCGATGATGTACTCTACAGCCATTGAAAAGAATGAGCAGTTCTATGTGCTAATGTGGAAGGCTCTCCACAGACATTGCTAAGTGAATAAAAGCAAGGTTCAGGACCTTGAGTGGTCATCTATGTTGAAAACATCTGTGGTAATAATCTATATGATAAATTAACACAAATATTCAGAAATAAACATGATAAGTAAACATAAACATAGTTTATAAACATAGACTTAAGAAGATATGTACAAGAAGTTACCTATCTGTGTAACATATCTTTGTATGCTCCCTCTGGTCTAGTATCAAAGATATTTCTGAGAGCTTAATGTCTGGATGTCTTGGGTAGGGAAAAAACTTACTTTTTTATTATTTATTTTTTTGTACCCTTTAAAATTTTATAGGATGTGCAAGTTTTGCTAACTCAAAAAGGTAAATAAATAATCTAAAAAGTCGATGCCATCGTCTTATAAGAGAGTCAGTTAGGCCGAAGAGGAAGCAAGAAACTTTAAATGACTTACTTTTGGTACTTCTTAGCAACTCTGATGAAAGGGGTGATGAGGAAAATTTATTTGCATAACAAACACTAATATAGTACTTGTGAGCACTTTATAAATATTTATTTCAATCCTCACAACAACTCTGTGAAGTAGATGCTCTACAGATGAGAAAAATGGGGCACAGAGAGATTAAGTAACTTGTACAAGGCCACACAGAAAAAAGTGGTAAAGACAGGATTTGAACCCTAGCTGTGCAGCTCTTGTGTGTATGCTCTCCAGGGATGCTGTGTTGTTCCTCATGAATGTTAAAGCCGTGGCCTTGATCATCTCGAACATTGTGACCCCAAATAGTCATATTCTGAATTAATTCAAAACTCTACCTATTCCCACTTTTATTTTCTGTCTTTGAGAATGTGCAGAGGTCATGTCTTCCCTTTTGAAGGTGACAGGATGACTAACTTCTCAGAATGCAATTGGTAGCTATATGACAAAAGCCTAAAAACAAGGTCTCCTGCTGACACAATCTCCCAAACTATTTGGGAAGGGAAAAAAGGGGGCAGATTTGCCAAAGCTATTTGGTAAAAGAGAGTGAAATAATGTACGCAGAAAATGAAAGGAGAATCTCAATCGGTCTTGTTATATTTGTTCAACGAGAACTTTCAAATCAATACTCCTGTTAAAACAGAGATCACTTATTATGTGTGCAATATTATTTTAGCACCCATAAATATGAGACCAATGATAGATATCTACCATAGACCATTTGGTCTTATCTTATTCTTGGTTCACTGAGTAGTTCAGATACTTACCTGAAGAAGTTATCCTTATTTGTAATGGTAGCTAAGTTAATTGTCTACTCTTTCACACACACACGTTATCTGTAATTTTTCCCTCTGTTTAAATCTCTGTCATTTTATTTATTTATATTCATTATCTTTCATTGTCAGAAAAAAAAAAGTATCTGAGCAAAGCAAAATTTTTAAGATGGCCTCCAAGGATATCTTAGCCTAACCCCTGGAATCCTTGAATATGGTAAGATTTGACTCTGGTGATTCTATTCTATTGTATGAACAGTTGACCTTAGGAAAGGGAGATTATCTGGATGTCCTGATATAAGTATGTGAGCCATAAGAAGGAGATAGTCTTTAAAAGAACACGAGTCAGTTTCCAAGTATGAGAAGGACTTGATGTGTAGTTGTTGGTTTGAAGATGGTGGGGCACTAGCAAAGGAATGTGTGCACCAGGAAGAACTGCAAGAAGCCTTCAGCTGACAGCTGGCAAGGAAACAGTGACCTCAGTCCTATAACTGCAAGGAACTGAGTTCTGGCAAGAACAAATACATACTGGGAGGAGGACCCCCAAGCTCAAGGTGAGAACACAACTGAGAACACCTTGGTTGCAGCCTTGTGAGACCGAGTGGAGAACCCAGTGATGTCATCTGGGACTTCTGACCTACAGAACCTTGAGATAATAAATGAACGCTGTTCCAGTTCTCTGAAGGTATGTTAGTTTGAGCACAGCAGTAGAACACTTATATAGCATGAATATCTCCCTTTGCAGAGGAGGAGACTGAGGCTCAAAGAAGTTAAGTAAATGGGTTAAAACTGTCTTGTGAAAGCGGTAAGCACAGGATTTGACCAGGTTTCTGTCAAAGCCAAGTCACCTTTCTCCTCGCTGCTACACAACCTTGCCACTGGGGAGCAGATGGACCTGCCCACACAACTGCTGAGAAAAGTCTTAACCAACCAGGAGCCACAAGGTGAAAAAGGAATAAAGCTCTGACTGAGGAAAGGATGACTCAGATTCTTATTTTTAGAAACCAACTTGAAACTATTGGCGGAACAATAGCTTGGATTTCTGCAGCGATTTTGATCCCTGGGAGTGTCCCCTACTATCTGCTCTGTTGAGATATGTTAGGTGGTCTCCTTACTTAGCTTACAAATGCTCTTTGACTGAATTCCAATAACATGAAGCTGAATGAATTAACACAGATTAACATTCTAGCAGCAAGAAGCAGTTAGGGTAAGAAGAAGCAAATCCTGTGGTTCTTTATAACATCCTGAAACACACAAACCAACGTATTCAATATGACCCCACTCTCCAAGGTCTGACCTGTAAATATTAGCTGTATGAAGACATGGAAGCTTGAAAATGAGGGGTTTGGAAAAACAGCCCCAGATTCCTTTGTGACCTCTCTTCCTCTTTCCTGCTTACCCCACTTCAACCACAGGATTTCTGGGCTTTCCCTTGAATATGTTAAATCCTGTATTGCTTTTAGGCCATTGCACTGCTGTTCCCACTGGTCTAGAACATTCTTCTTCTAGTCCTGGCTTTAAATCACTCAGATTACCACCCAAGTAGCATCTACTAGAGCATGACTGCCATTCTCTCTTTACTCAGTTTTATTTTTCTTCATAGCATTTGACCATCTGAGACCATGCGTATAATAACATATTTATTTGTGATTGTGTCTCCCACACTAGAATGTAACCTCTAAGAGGTGTCAGAGAGGCTTTGCTCACTTTATTCTTTTAAAAAAAAGATTTATTTATTTATGCATACAAACTGGGAGTATAGGCCAAAGGTGTGGGGGGGGGGGCGGGTTGAGAGGATTCAATAGAGACAGAGTGGGGAGAAGACAGGTGGATTGATTGAAATATACTGCTGAGGGGAGCAGCAGGTGAGACAGGAGAGGTCTGTTGCGCCATGTGGGAAACTCCCTGCCTGGAGATCAAACGTGTGCTGCAGTGGCTGTGGACAGCTTGATAGTGTTGAGACTCAACCCGTTGTGCCACCAGGGAGGCCTTCACTTTATTCTTTGCTTTATCCCGGTGCCCATGACAATTCATGGCACGTAGCAGGGACTCAAATATTGTTGAGTGAATAATTAATTAATCAAGGACAAAAGCACTTCATCTATGTAAATGTGTCATTCCCAAGACAGATCCATATCCAAGTTTTGTTTTTCCTTTTTTGTACCACTTGTGAATCTGTTCATTATGGAAAAGGTACTTTACTACGTGGTTGTATAAAGTCCAGGACACAAAAGATTAAAAAGTAGAGACCAGGCAGTATAAGAATGAAGTCCTCCCTTGTCTTTTTTTTAAAAAAAGATTGTGGTGTAGGCCAGAGACATGGGGAGTGAGGATTCACCAGAGACAGAGTAGAGTGGGGAACAGAGTAGGAGGATCTACCGAAAAACACTGCTGAGGGGAGCAGTGGGCCAGACCAGAGAGGTCTGCTGTGTCACATGTGTGTGGCAAATGCATTGGGGACACTCAGGATGGAAAAGGGGGAGGCCAATTAGCCAATTATTGCAACCCTCCATGCCAGAGAGGGTAGTTGGTTGAAACAGACTAGTGGCATTAAAGATGGAGAGATGTGAATGGATACAGGATACATTTTTGCGATAGAATGAACAGGACTAGGGAATGTATGTAGTGAAGGAAATGGAGTTAAAGATGACTCCTGGGCTTCTGGTTTTAATAACTGGTAATTAGTTTTGCCAAGATAGGGAAATAGGAGAAGGACCAGATGTGGAAACTGGGGACAGGTGGGAATGGAAGTATCTAGAGTTCTACTGGGAGGAAAATGTGATATGCAAAGTAAAGATACTTACTGTTAGTGCTCAAAGTGTTTTGTAAGCAGTAGCTAATTAGTCCTCCTAACAGCTGTTCTGAGTTGTTAAATACCTGAACCCCATTTTACAGGCTCTGAAGAAAAGTGTCAGTAATTTGCCTAAGGCTGGAATAAATTACAGAACAGCAGCACCAATTAATTCCTGGTAGTCCCATGCTCTGCCAATCTTTTAAAAGAGTAACATTGGTTAGGATGAGTAAATTGAATGGTATTTGGCGGGTGTAAGGCATGGCTTTTGAGGTCAATCGATCTGAGGTCATATTTTGGCTTTTCCTCTTCTTACTTGTGTGACATAGACACTTAAGTAATATCCATGCGTCTTCAATTTCCTATAAAACAATGCTTACCTTATACAATCAAATCTTAAACATGTTCTTATTCTCTGCTGTATCCTCTGCCTAGAAACAATCTTGTTCAGAAAACCAGTTATCCTGTTGGAGAGGCCTTCTCTAATCATCCTATAATAAATTAGCAGCAGCATCTACCACCAAAAGGTACTCTCTACCCCTCTTTAGCCTGGTTCGATTTCTCTTCATAGCACTTACTACCACAGACCTAGTAGATATCTATTTCCACAATATCAGGGAAGTTGATTGTTTTGCTCCCTGCTGTAGTTCCAGAATCTAGAATGGTGCCTCATACAAGTGAGTGTGCCACTTGGCAATACTGGTTTGAATGAGTCAATAAATGAAATGAAATTATCCATGTAATAAAGCCCTTTGCACAATATCCATCATGATAAGAGCTCAAGAATTGTTTTTTTAAAAAAATATTTTATTTATTTGTGCATACAGGAACCAGGGTATAGGCCAGAGGTGCAGGGGATGACAGGATTCACCAGAGATAGAGTGGGGAGCAGAACAGGTGGATTGAGTGAAATATACTAATGAGGGGAGCAGTGGGCAAGACAGGAGAGGTCTGTTGCGCTATGTGGGTTAGCTCCCTGGCCAGGATGGAACTCTTGCTGCAGTGGCTGGAGATAGCTTCAAAGTGCTGAGACTTAACTCCTGTACCACTAGGGAGGCCTCAAGAGCTCAATAATTGTTAACAACTAATCAGAATAGGAATTGGGAACCATACTCAATTTTAAATATTCCTTGTCTGAGAAACTATTTTAGCAGTATATCTTCAATGTTTATATTAAAAACAAATCTTTGGGCTATTTTTGAAAAGGTGTTCACTAGTTGTGTACATCTTTTGATTCATGGACAGAAAGGCAGTGTTTGCTATTTCACAGTGATCCACATTAGCATTTTGTGGATTACAGTTATGTGGTTATGAGAACAAAGCACTTAATGCAGAAGCTCACAAACAGTATATGCATGAACAAACAAAATGGACAGCAGGTTCAAAAGTATGCTACTGCCACTTAGGCAGAGATGGAAATTTTATTTTTATACAATTAAAATGCAAATTGAGTTATAGATGTTTTGTTATTTCTCAGACCTCCCAGGGAAGAAGAGAAAAATCACAAGTTTTCCTCTATAAAAGTATTCAGCTTTCCAGTTGTAATTTTATTATAAAACAGTCTTAATTTCTATAATCTAGTAATATAGGTCTTACCATTCTAATTATTATCTTTCCGTTAACCTCATCTCTTTTAAACATTTGCTCAAATGCCACCCTATAGTTGAGATCCATTCTGATCATTCTATTTAAAATTGCAACCCCCCCACCTTAAACCCCCAGCACTTCTGGTCTCCCTTACGCTGCTCTCTTTTTACAAACCATAGCACTGGCCACCTTAAATCTATTCCATAACTTACTTTACATATTAAGTTTATTGTCTGCATATTTCCCCTCCTCCACATTAAAAAGTAAGCTACATGAGCGAAAGAATTTTGATCTATTTTGTTCACATATATCCCCAGTACCTAGATATAATGTGTCCCTTGTATATCAAGGAAAGAAACAAACTCCAAGACAGAATAAAATATAAGGTCATTGGAGGTTGGGAGATGAGCTGGGAACTGAAGTCTCTGTTCTCCAGGCACATCAGACACGTGGAGGCGCATAACCTCGCATGGTGGCGTGAAATTCCAACCGTGAGTTTAGCCCCGGCTACCGCTGCTTCACACATCCCTCCATGCATCTGTTCTCTCTCAGTCTCTACGTGGTCACTAGTCCTCAGCTCAGTGATTTATTAACTGTGTCTCTTTCTCCAGCTTCCTGAGAATAAAAAAATAAACATCCAATCAAGTATCTGTTACACATTTAGCACTAGCCAGCAGGTAGCAGAGCTTAGTGGCCAATACACCAAACCCAGCAACTTTGGGGTTGGACAGACTAGTCACAATCTTGGCTCTGCTGCTCATTGCTAGTTCTGGGGGCAGATACTACTTGTTTTCTCATCTGTGAAGTGGGGATGATAATTTCATGTGTTTCAAAAGTTATTCTGAGGAATGAGTGAGATGAGTATGAAATATTTAGAATATTGTCAAACACAAATTAAGTGTTTAACTATGAAGATTAATTTTTCCCTCTGGCTATATATTTAATACTTATTCTTATCTCCATAGAGTTTTCCAACTCATCAGTCAATTAGCAAACAATCCAGATCTGTTAGGTGATCTAGCCCTAATTTGTGTGGTGTAAACAGTATGGAGACCTAGAAATGTTTACAGGAGCAAAAAGGAAAAACAGCAATTGTCAAAAATGTTGATATGTAGTATATTTAAGAAGCAGGAAAATATATTATAAGATTTGTGGTATATGAAAATAATAGTATCTTTAAATATATGTATATATATATTAGGTTCATAGTATTTGTAAAAGGAAGAAAAATACAAATCATAGCAGTTATTAGCCTACTGAGGTCTATGTACTGTGGGGATCACCTTCTTCAATAACCTGAACCCCATTGTTTGGTTCAGACTGCAACTCTATCACACTTAACTATGTGGTGCTGGTCAAGTCATATAGTCTTTTTGTGCCAGTTTCATCATCTTTGAAATGGAGGTGATAATAATAGTAAATGTGTCCAAAGCTTACTATGAAAATTAGGTAAATGAACACATGCAAAGCACTGAGAACAGTGCCTAGTGTGATAACAAGGGCCCAAGGTTAGCTACTATTATTCTACATCTCTTCTTTTTTTCTCTCCTATCTCTCCTGTCTTCAGTGGAGAAGAATAATTTTGAATGCCATAATTGGATTATTCCATTATTCTCTTCTAATATAAAGTACATGTTTCCTTAACTTGGGCTATATGTTGGTAGCAAACAAAAGAAAGATAACACAAACCTCCTTAAGCGTGATCCAAAGAAAACAATACTAGGTTAGCATCCTGTGGTCTACTATGTAGCACCAGTTCTTGAATTCCAAACATTAGTTATATCATGTGTGAAGATGGTATGTGTACATATTTGTAAATGGGGGGGAGAGCTATTACATTGCCTCACATGCTCAAAATACCAAGCTCTGAAAACTTGCCTCTGTAGTATTCTTTTTTTCTATGTGCATTTTCAGGCTTTATTTTTTTCCATCCAACAATGACAAGGGAGCTCGGTCATGTGTTTAGGGTACCAGGAAGTCAATAGAAAAAATAATAATAGTTCAGCTCCAATGAACCTTGTGACAATTTTCCAATCCAAAAACAACTAAAAAGCAAGTCAGCCTCCAAATAATTGTGAACATTTACATGGTCACTTGGATGCAGCAGGCGCTTCTCTAAACATGTTACAATTCAACTCTCACACCAGCGCTCTGAGGGAAGGCACTATTAATGACCCCTGTTCTACAGAAGATAATGAGACAGATTTTATGTAACTTGCCCAAGTTCACAAAATGACCATTGGGAAAGCTGGGACTCAAACCCAACCAGTCTGACTTTAGGTTTCACTTACCCAAGATACTACACCACCTCCACATAGAATTGGGGCTACTGGAAATCTTGTTTTGAATTACCAGTGGCTTAAGGAGCATCAGCATCTGCCAGTGTTTAGGCCCTTGAAGTCTGGACCCTTTATGCCCTAAATAACTGTGTCCAAGGTGGTCTAGTGGGTAGCCAACCGCCCACCCCCGCCCCTGCAGTGTCCTGAGTTTTCGGAAAGGGCACAGAAACCTCACCCAGGTTGGCGCACTGGCGTAGCTGTGCCCAAGAAAGCTATAGAGGAAAAATTCCCTTTTCTAGCCCAGGTGTTTTTGTTTTGTTTTCCCAAACAAAAACAGTCGAATTTATACTCTAAATTAGTGAGTTTGCAAAGTGAGGCTTCCGTCTCCTGATAGCATCAGAACTAAACATGTGAATCAACAGGCTCCTAAAACTGTGGGTGAATAAATTCAACTAGAAAAACAGAAAATACTCCTACCCTGACTGGCGCGGCTGGGCCTGAGCAGGCAGAAGGAAGCTAACCTTCTATTCATAAAATTGAATTCATTTAGAAAAAGTCACATGCCTTCGTACTGGGATTTGTGTTCGCTGTGCTGAGGAGAAGGACAGACGCTACGTACTCTCAGGGGTGACTAAGCCATTATTTCACTAGGAGCACAAAGAACCTTTGCTTTGCACCCCCCTCACTGTAATTAGCTCTTGCCAACAGAGGATGAAGAATCAAACAGGAGAGGTCCTTGGCTATGGGCCAAGTGCTCAGAATTATTTATTTCATTTTGGTTAAGGAAACAGAGGGTGAGAGGGCCAGGGCTAAGAGCCTGCTTCTTCATGGGCCCCTGATTTTCATGCACTGGGATGAGAATTACATACTCTTCTTTTTGAAAGCAATATTTGGTCCTTCCAAGGGTCCCAGATGGCACATGCGCATCTGAGCCAGGGGTGGGGCTGATAGATATTTAACAACCAGCTTTGGGAGAGATTAAACATTGATTTGTAGTGTTTGCCAATTTCTGTTGTGTAAATACTCCCACCCTGACTGATTTCAAGCTATTCATCTGACACCGCCAAAGGAGGAAATGGGAAGAGATGCACACCATTATATATTCTTTCCACTGTTCAAACATAATTGCTGCAAATTACTTTAAAAACATAGGTAATAGTAAAATGTAATGAAGCAATTAGGAAATGATGAATTTTGAGTATTCATCCCTTCCTTTTAAATGTAATTTATTTAATTATAAGTTTACATAATTTAATTTTAATGATGGCTGTGTTTACAACTGGCTCACCAGCTTCCTGAAACTATAACAACTGACCCCCGAGAGCTAGAGCATGGCAGCCCTAGCAATAGAAGTTGGAACTGTGTACAGAGGCCACTGTTCAGTGCACAGAAGAGCTCAAAAATATCTGTTGCTTCAGAATGCTTTGACTTGCTTTATTTTTTTGATAAAAGAGAGAGAAGATCACCCCTTTTCCTAGTTATTGAGTCTGGAGGTTACCTAATCCAAGCTTCTGATTATTATAAAAGAGGAAAGTAAGTCTCAGGAAAGTCACATAATAATGATAGTAAAAATGACAGCTACTTATTATTTTATAGTAACTGCTACATACTTGTTTGTCTATTGAATAAGTAACGTGTATGTGGCAAAAATGTAAGCAGTCTATAAAAGGCTGCAGGAAAAAGAGAATCTTCCCATTGCAGGCCCTTAGGTGCCCTCCCCTTCACCCCCCATCGAGCCCCCATTTCGTCTCTCCAGAATGAATCAGTGATGATCTCAATACATCTTTGTGTGAGATGAGGAACATGAACACTAGAGCTAACTGGCTTGTATTTAAATCCTGGCTGTACCATTGGTTAGCTGTGTGACCTTGGGAAAGTCACTTAACCTCCCTGTGTCTCTGTAAGATAGAAATTATTATAGGTCTCACCTTCTAGGACTGTTTTTAAGATTTGTGGGTTCATATGTACGAAGTGCTTAAAGTTGTGCACATAGAAAGTACTATCTGCTCCCTATGACTCATTCTCTAGGTATATTATTCTCCTGAAGATCACACATACACACACATATTATATATGTATATATACATACACACATACACACACATATATATATATGGCATGCAAGTGTGTGTGTCAGAATGAGAGCGGAAGCACTGAAGGGTGAAGGATGGGATGAGGCCGCATCATAGTAGAACACTGTGTGGGAAGGAGAAGATTCTGTGCTTCTTTCAAGCTTTGGGACCTTCACACTTGACTTTTCTAGATCTTTGTTTCTTCACTTGTGAAATGAGAACATTTGACCAGATGTGTTCTAAGGTCTCTTTCACATTGAACTTCCTGTATCTGTCTCGAGCAGGTTTGAAAAGTGCCAGGACTCTGAAAGGAACTGAAGAAATTAAAGTGGCTCTTAGGGAGGCAGTTTTCTCAGACAGGCACTGCTAGTTCTGCGGGGCCAAGACGCCCAGGTCAGCTGTAGCACCTGCTTGAGTCATTTGGTCTCCTGCATCCCCTTTGGAAGGAGCTGTGCACTGTCCCTCTGCACTAAGACTTAATTTCAAGTTAATGTGGTCCAGCTCTAACAGGCCAGAGGGAGTCCTTGCTGACCTTCATGACCCACAGTGACAGCTGACCGCCTATTCTATTCTGACTACACGCAGAGTCATTGCCCTGTTCGATAGATTATTCCGTCTTTCTCTTGACTTTTTTTTAAAGGTAAAATTTGTCAGCCGCATCTTTGGTTATTTTCTGATGTGCTTGACCAGATGGCACTTTCAGTGATAAAACTGTGCAGCACAGAGGTTTCATTTTGTTCTCTATCTTCCCTGTGCTGTTTCTCAAATACCAACACTTCTGTTCATGCAAATTGTTTTTTCTGAGCCCAGAAACTTAGATATTCAAAGATGGAAACTGATGAGGTAAGCTCTCAGGGTCTGATTAGCCGAGAGTCATCATCTAGTCCTGATTTGACTTAAGCCTTCAAAAAAAAAAAAAAAAACATACATGTTTCTATTTAGATGGTCACTTTTAATATGATATTTAAAACTCAACTTTATTGTTGTTAGTATTGCATTATTGCCATTATTGTTGTCTTACTAATGACTGTTGTATAGAACATGTGTCTATTGCAATTCACAAGGTATCTTAAAATATTTTCTTGTTTAATCTATGTTATTAACCTTTGGGGAAGCACTGGAGGATGGATAAAAGAATAAGCATCAGAGTTTTACCAAATTGGGTTAGAATCCCAACTCTGCTTTTAGATTTAGTTAGTCTTGGTATCCTTATCCATAATATAGAAACAGTAATGCCTAATTCAGCCAGGATTTGGAGACATAATACAAAGAGCCTCCCCCAGTGCCTGGCACATAAGCAAGCACCCAGTGAAAGGTAGCTATTACTACTGCCGTTACAATTAGTCTCTTTTTCTATATGAAGACATTGAAGCTCAGTTGAGAAGAAGAGATTTACTTGAGGTTGTTTATACAGATGTGATTTATAAAGACGTGTTTATAAAGATGTGATTCAAATGAAGGTTTTCTGGATTCAAAACCTGTCTATGTTCTTTCCAGGGCATAACATTGCCACCCAAAATTCTTTTAGTACACTAAAAGTGCCTGGCTTGTTATTTAACATCTTTAAAATATATTTGTTGTTTTTAAAAATTTTGTTTGCTAGTTTCCTTTTTCACCTCTTGATTTTTTCCCTCTTATTCTTATTTGTTTACTATATCCCAAATTGGGGGATTTGAAATGAAGAACAATGAAAATTGTCCTTGGATTGGTTTCTGACTCATCATCTTATAGCCAAACAACTCCAATTACGGTCAATTGCCTACCTCTTTGAAAGCCTCTGAGATATTTGGAGCTGGAAGTTCTCACCTGGGCATCCAGCATAGCCCCTCCTAGGCAGAGGAGAGCACAGACAATTGGAGCAGCCAGAACTGGAGCCCACGTACTGGGGAGTCCAGCCCAGGTAGGTTTCCTTCTTGTCTTTGCTCTTCAGTGAATCATTTCTCTTCTACCCTTTTACCAAAATGAATGCACATTATCGTCATAATCCGATGTGATGGATTTAAGGATCACTTTAAATATCAGCAGGTTACACAATTGTGACACTTGAGACATTGCAGTCATGAGACTAGCAAGGCTTCTTTGGAAATCACGCTGTCAAGATGGGAGTCTCCTCCCAATTTTTTTGTTCTGGTCTTAGGGTGGTAACAAGAGGCTTTCTCTCGTGACATACCTAAGCCTTCCTGCTTTGGGCTGAATTGAAAGTAGGACAGGAGTTGCCAATGCCCTGGTATTTCAATGTCTCCCTATGGTCGTAACCAATATTAGGAAGTGTGAAAATTTAAATCCCCTGCCTGCAGTCTGCCTCCCCCTCTCCTTTCCTCTTTTTTCTTTTTTCTTTTTAGGTCAAGCACACTTCTAAACCCAGATTTGGAGATTTTCCAAAACTTAGCCCTCTTTAAACTTGATCTTCTAAAAGATCTTTTCTCTTCCCCTCCCACTCCAGTCATAGTGCCTACCTCACAGGCACCCAAAGGCAGGCAGTTTACACAATGGCACAGAGAAGGATAAAGTGACATGAGCACAGAGTTTTGAGCTGAGATATATTTTGAGTCCATGACCTAAGTCAAACAAACAACATGGTCATCTTGTGGGTTGAACTCAGTACAAATGAATTTTCAAACTCTTCTTGTCATTGAAACCTTGAATTCATTCCTTTCTAGTTGGGAGAACTGAGAAAGTCATTAAAACTCCTGAGCTTGTTTTTCCATCTGTAGAATGGCTGTAACAATAGCTCAAAGAGCTGATGTGGGAAATAAACAGACTACCTGCCTGGTGCCCAGCAGCCCTTGGGAAAGGCCGCGCACGGTCCCTTCCTTTCTTGCCTACCCATTGCAGCCACTGCCCCTCTTCAAATCCCCTTTGCTTGTTTCCTGATTTCACTGCCATCATGGTGGAACACAGGGTCATTTTCCTGTGCCAACTCCCACTTCTTACCCTGAGGTCTGTTTAGCTCATTTCCATTTCTGCTCGGCAGGGAGGCCTTGCCTGCGCGTGGCTCTGGAATTTGTGTTTCTGTTTGTTTGTTTGACGTCTAACATGGCGGGGGTTCAGCCTGTGCCTTCTACCCCTGCTAGTCCTGGTTCTTCAGAGGGGATCAGGTCTTCCTTGGCAGTGAGATTTTAAAATAACACCGCAGGCAAAGCACAGAAAGTCAGCTGAAACCAACCTTCCCCAAAGACCAGCTGCCTGCTCCACCAACAGTTTTGGATTCCTCTCTAGGATTATATCTCCTTTTGGGCTATTTATTTAGCCCTCGGCTGACTGCAGAGCTGCTTTCCCCCCCTGTGATAAAAACTACAAAGATAGCAGCTTTCTTAAGGACTGATGGCATCTTCAGAGTTGCTCCATGCTTATCTGCAGCAATTTTCATGTGGCCATTGCACCAACCCTCAGGTTCTAAGGTGGCTCTTTTTTCACACCCTTGGAATTTACTCCTGATGGCCTGGGCGAGTCAGTTTGGAGACATGCCCTGCCTGGAATGGGAGTCCTTCTTTGCAATAAGATCAGAATCAGTCCTGTGGGAGGGACTAGGAGAGATTTCCTAAAGCACAAGAAGAATTCTCATTGGCCTACAAGTGCTGGATCAGGAACATGGCTTCCAACTTCTTACAACTAGAACCAGGAAACCACAGCAAAGGAACGCTTACTCATTCATCAAATATTTATTAGGTGTCTACTCTGTACAAGGCACTCTGGGAGAACCTGAGTTGACAAAGATGAGTCAGTTATAGTTTCTAGTAAGCAAAGTCAAATGTGCCCATCCAAAATTTCAGTGTTGTGATGACATCATAAGAGAGGTCTCTACGAAGGGCGAAGGATCTCATGCTATGCGTGGCGGAGTCTGCTGTGTGGAAAATGGTGTCACAAAGGAGGTGATTGTCCAGCAGAGCTTTAAGAAGGACCTCAAGCAACTGGATACAAGTGGCAACAGAGCTGAGGTGGGGGATTTAAAGGAGACTGTTTGCTTTGGATCCCTACAAAAGCAGACCCAGAGTCAAAGGCTTGAATGCAATAGTTAATGTGGGATATGATTCCAGGAAACAGCAGTAGGGTGTGAGGAACACAACGAGGAGTGGGAAAGAGTGTGTGTTATCAAGACAGTCGCCACTGTGAGCCATTGGAGGTGGTCCCTTAGACCTCTGGGTCAGTGCAGCGGAAAGCATGTCTCAGAGTTCTTGCAACAGAAGGGCAAAGATGCTGGATTGAGGGTGTTACTTCTACACATACTTTGGCTTGCTCCCACAGCCAAAGATTAGCCATGGAAGACAAGATGTAGCGGTTTGTGGCAACTTTTGTGTGGGCAGATAAATACGGCCTGTTGTGAGTGAGGCCTTCATAGCATGTGCTACAGGAACCGCAGGCACTGAGAAAGTAGAGAGCCTCACAGACAAGCGGCCATTCAGTGAGGTGGCAAGAGATAGAACTGAAAAGTGGAAGTCAAATTGTGTTCTCGCTAGGGACTGGGGGTGCGTCTCATTTGATAGGGAATGGGAGTCACACAGGGAACTGGGCAGCCAGGGGCCAGGTCCGAACAGTTGTGTGCACAGATTCTGAGTTGGGAAGGCAGAATGTCCAGCCGGCCAGCATACCGGATGGATGAGTAGACAGCACTTGCAGAGATGTAACTAAATTGTCGTTCCCCCTTCTATATTCCCAGGCAGAGCAGAGCCCTTAAGCCATTAGAATAATTAGCTGTGCATGTCTGTGCTTACCCAACCAGACCATCACTTTATGGGGTGTGATTTCATGCACCACCCTGAGCCCAGCCCCCAGTGCAGGGTCTAGTATGAGGCAGAGCCTCAGAAAGTATGTGATTGATAGGTTGGTTTATGCCGATAGCTCTACTCAGAGCTAATAGTTGTGCTCAGAGCAGACTTGTCCCTTGACCCCAAAGGCTTTGGACAGTCTCGTATGCAATTTGGAAGCAGACTGGAACAAAATGACAGTGCTAATTGGATGCCCTGAAGTATTTTGAAACACCTTCCCTATAAACCCAGCACTGGTCACAGAAGAGACTTCCTTCCGCCTGTGCTGCTCCAGCAAGGCTTGGTTGGAACTTTGCCTCATTGTCACTTCCGTGGAAGACATTTTGCCACAGACCCAAAGTCATTACAGGGGACTGGACTTTCCCTCTGGCCTGGGCCAACTCAATGCCCCCCACCCCCCTCCCGCCTCGATCAGACAGCAGTTGCTTCTGGTTGCCAACTAGAGAAAGAGGCTATGGTTGTCATTCAACAAGAGGATACTTTTCTGAAGTGGCTATGTGACCTTTTCAGAAAATCCCCATGGAAAGGGGAAATATCCTGATGGTAAACAAGAGGAAAACAGAAACAATTCAGTAGCCAAAATCGTTGCTGGAATGAGACTCTACACCCAGTGATTCTTACCCAGATCTCAAGGCAGAAGAGAGTTCCTGGAGTCCCACCATCATTGAGTCCACAAAGAACCTTGGAGGTCGTTCAGTCCCTCCCCCTGCTATAGGTACAACCAAATTGGATCCATCAAACAACTTAGAAGAAATAGAACTTATGAACGTGGAAACTTGTTTCATAGTCAAGGAAACTGAAGCGGAGAGAATAATAAAACATTGTCTCTTGGCCATCGGTTTATAAGCTTCCTTCACGCATTCATCAAGCATTCCTTGAGTGCCCACTATGTGAACCGCTGCTTGGAGCTGGGAAAATGCAGCCAAACAAGACGGTTTCTGTGTCCCCCCTCCCCCAAGAGAGGGCTCACAATCCAGGTGACCAGAATTATTTGGATTTAATTAATGACAATCAAAGGATACTAATGCTACAGTAAAGGTGTGTTCAAATGTATCTTGAAGTCTTACCAACTGTTTTTTTTAAATGAAGTATGGGCAGTAATATTTATAACAGATTGCAGATGCTTTTACTTCAACCACCTGCTTCCAATCCTCATAGTTATTAAGAAATATTTTCACTTAGGCACAGTCTTAATGACATTCTGTATCTCTCTAAACTTTCTGGTAAAAACACAAAATACGAGGGCCTCCCTGGTGCTGTAGTGATTGGGCGCTCTGCTGTGGAGCTTTTGGCAGCAGCAACACGAGTTCAACGCCCAGCTGGGGAGATTCCCACATGGCACGGCAGACCTCTCCTGCCTCTCCCTCTGCTCCCCTCAGCAGTGTATTTCCTCAGTCTGCCTGTTCTGCTCCCCGCTCTGTCTCTGGTGAACCCTCTTGCTGCCCCACAAATAAATCTTTTTAAAAAAAACCACAAAATACGTTCCAATGTCAGTGTCTAATTATTACTTGTCCAAAGAGTTCTAAGGAGTTGAACTGAGGTCCATTTACCTTTTACTGACTATGGCTTTGGAAACAGGGGTACTATGCTGAAGAAAAGTGAAATCAGCTCTTGAAAGAAGAAAGAATTAAGAAAATCTTACTACATGTCCAGATCTGTTTTGAAAACCACAAAGAAACACTATTTTGAGGGGAGGATTCATATGGGTCATTGGCATATGGGCTGGTTGTCTCTGCCAGAGTCAGTGGTTGATGTTAGAATATAATTTTATTTGAGCAAGACGGCCAGGCCCTGAAAGAAAGAGGCTGATAAACTATATTGGCACTTACCATTCTAAAAAGAAAAAAAATGCACTACTTCTACTGAAGTTAAGAAAGGAGATTTCCAGGGCCTCTCTGGTGGTACAACGAGTCAAGCGTAGCGCTGTGGAGCTGTCGGAAGCTGTGGTGCAGGCTCGATGCCCGGCCAGGGAGAGTCCCACATGGCGGGGCAGACCTCTCCTGCCTCGCCTGCTGCTCCCCTCAGCAGTGTATTTCAGTCCATCTGCCCATTCTGCTCCCCGCTCTGTCTCTGGTGAACCCTCTCACTGCCCCATACCTCTGGCCTGCACCCCAGCTTGTACGCAAAAATAAATAAATCTTTTTAAAAAAGAATAAAGAAAGGAGACTTCCAGGAAGATGGCTTTCTGAAAGCAAAATATAAAGAAGAATATAAAGCAAGACCCCAGACACAGAAGTGTGTATGAATCCCACTAACTCCACCATCGTAATTTAGTATGACTCTTCATTCAAAAATTGAACTTGAAGGTGTGGGTCAGAGATGAATTGCTGTAAAAATAGCACTTAGGTTCTGGAACCAAATCTCTGTCTTCTCTCCTATTTAGTCAGCAATGACCTAGTTTCAAATGACTGCCCCAAAGCTGGACGCTGTGGAGAACCTGTTCCAGCCAATTCATGGGATGCTTCACTCTCCTGCCTGCAAATCTCTAGTCCTGTCTAATTCCAGTTCAAATGTTACCACCTCTAAGAAGTCCCCCTCACCTTCCCCTCTTTCCCCTGGATTCTCCCTGGCATTTTGCATTCATCTCTATACCCTTACTTTGTATTACACATGGTTTTGTATGTGTCTGTCTTCCCAGCATGAGGGAATGAACCATATTTCTATTCACCTGTCTAGCTTCAGTGTATGACTCGTGGTAGACACAAATATCTGTTGAATGAATGAATGAATTGTCCTATGTCTAGACACCCACTCCCACCTAATAAGCTTTTCTCTTCAGTTTATAGACATTCCGAGGTCTTTCTCAGTCTCAAAAAGGAAAATCTCCATTGACCCGTTGGCTGTTATCCTATCACTGTTCTTCATTTCAAGCCCTGTCATTAGCAGGTTTTCTACACCTGCTATCTTTACCCCTCTGCTTCACCACTGCATGGAACTTGCCCTTGCCAAGGTCACTAGTTATCTCCTAGTTGCTAAACGAAAAGTAGTTTTATCTCGGATAACCCTTTGCCTCAGTTGAATTTGTGAACACACCTTCCTTCTTTCGTGGACTAATACTTTCTTCTTTAGCTTTCTTCATGGGGTCTTCTTTCTTTCCCAGGACGGAGTTCTGTCTCTAGTCCTTTTCTCTTCTTGTTCCAACACTTTGGGTGCTCTCAATGTTCCAAACACTATCAACTTGTCAAGACATCAAAACCAAGCCACATCTAAAGATGGAACTTTCTCCTGCCTGCCAGGTACACTCCAAGAGCTGCCACTAGGCCTGTCTGTATGGATGGCCCATGGCACCTCTATTTGAGAAGTTCAAAGCTGGATTCATGCACCATAGCAATGGCCTCCTCCCTGGCCTCTAGGCTGCTGCTCTGATCTCCCACAGCGCACACTAATGCAACACTCAGAGCTACCTGGTAAAATGAGACCAATTTTGCTCATTCCCCTCTTCAATGCTACACACACCAACAAAGCAAAAGTCAAAGTCCTTCCAATGGCCTATGAGACGGTAGAGCTTCCTAACTCATTTTCTATCATTCTCTTCTCTACCCCTGCATGCCAGCAACTCCAACTGTCTTGCCTGTTCTCTACTGTGCCAAAAACACTCTTGCTCTGCCTGCAATGCACTTTCTCTGGGTGTCCAAATTGCTCTGTCCCTCACCATCCCTCACCATCGCCAAGCTTAATTGTTCTTCCTTGTTTTATTTTTCTTTGTACCATCATCAAAAGAGCTGTATATTTTACGTTTTTATAATTTTTTGTGTCTGACTCCTACAATCAGAATGGAAGCTCCTGGACAGGACAGGATCTGTGTCTATTTTGTTCATTGCTGTTTTCTCAAGGTCTAGATTAGTGCTTGGCATACAGTAGGTGTTCAATAAATTCTTATGAATGAATGATCATCTCTAATCCAGATCTTCTTCTGTCTCCTCTCTGGTACCCAATATCTAAGCCCCGTGAGCCTTACCTCCTAAATGTATCCTGAATCCTCTCTTCTCTGTCTACTTTGTCACTACCCTGGACTAACAATACACCAATCTGATCTCAGCACTTCCTATTTAAACCCCTTTAAAAGTCCCTGACATGACAGATAATTCTCACAATCTTGCCCCTGTTATCTTTTAACTACCAACCCTCTAGCTGGATTTAGAGATCTCTTGCCTTCATAACCCTGAATCATCTCTCATTCTTTGGTGCTTTTCACCTTCCTAAAACACACTTCTCATCTCTTTACCTAGTTAACTTGTAAGCAGACCCTGAAGCCTCTTAGTTCTGATATCTTCCCCAGACTGAGCCCTTAAGTGTAACTTAAACTTCCACTAATACCCTGGGTTTATGGATGATAAGGTCATTGACTGGTTGCTTATTATTGCCATAGAATTTGAGATCCTTGAACACAGAACTCATTTGTTTTTCTATATTCAGCATGATGCATAGAATCTGAAACAGAGCAGATGCCTAAAAAAGTAAGCACTTGATTAATATTTTTTTGATAAAACAGTGGATGGATGGATTGATGACTAATCATAACAAGAAATATTTATATTAGGTTTATAATAGGTTGGTGTTTTCCCCAGCACTCCACTGATAGTAACACATGGAGTCAATCCTAATACTCATGAAGATATGTATACTGGAGCTGATGCTAAATGGTGTGTTAAGATGGTCACATTATTCCTCCCCAGTTAAAGTAAATGACAGAGACAGGATTCTGACGTAGGCATCTGACTCCTGACAGTGTTCTGAACCACTAAGCTTATGCTGATGATAGAGCGATAGGTAGATGGTATATACAAGAATATTCCAAGCACAGAAACAATGAAAGAAAAGGTGACAATACCCACACTATTTTTATGGTCAATAAATTTAGCCACACCTGCAATAAATTCTGTATTGTAAAAGACTGGTCTATGCCAGTGCATGTCAAATTAAAAACTGAAACATATTTTTGAAAACACTGTTTCCATTCCCTAATGTGACCCTAAATGTCTGATCTTAATGAGGTCCTAAGCCCTACCTTCCCTTGAAACCTACTTCTGTCTACTGACATCATAACATTTAAATGTATATTTAAATATTTATATTTAAATGTATATTTATAACCACTCATTCATTCAACTTATTAAATACCTTCTTATGTGCCAGGCACTGTTTTTACAGTGGTACTACTGCTCCCATAATACACATATGTAAATAAGGTAATCAGAGACATTTATAGGAGCCATGGAGTGCCACGGTTAGAATCCACGGTTAGGCGCTGGAGCCAGATGACCGGGTTTAAGAACCAACTACACTCTCTAACTATGGGCCTCCAGCAGTGCCTATGCCTGCGGCAGGTCTTGGTCTCTTCCTCTATCAAATGGGCATAACAGTCTCTGTCTTGTGGGCTTGTTGTGAGGATTAAATCATTAATACATGTAAAGTGTTTAACACAGTATTTGGCAAATGCTCTAGTAAGCACATAATAAATGTTAGTCGTTTTATGTTGATAATCTTTTCTGATAAATTATGACTGATTGATTGAGCTGCTTATGTGAGGTGGTTTTCTATGATAAAATAAAAAGAAATCTGGAAATCTTCTCTGGTGGGGAATATCTTAAAGGGATATAAAGGAATTAACAGCATTTGTTGCCATAACAAAAACATTTCTTGGTCTCCAGTGGGCCTTTAAGGACCTATAATTTACATTAGTGCTCCTTCCAACTCAGCGGGTGATTGGAGACGGGAAAAGCCCTCAGTCTAAGCAGGCAGGCTTTGGCTGAGCTGCTCTCGAGGGAAGAACAGAGGTCAGGGACTCCTTGTATTGAAAGCCTCTCTCAAAATGAAGGATTTGGCTTCTGAGATTAATGTTCGGGGTGAACCCCTGCTATATTTAATTCTCTTTTCTGTGAACTCAGGACATTTTTAAAATTCAGTTAGGGGCCCTCCTATGGTGTGGCACAGAAACTGCAAACCCAGAAGCCCTTCTAAGAGTGTTCTGAAGGCCCTTCCTCATCCTGTGACTGAGGAGGGATGGCTGTGTTCTAAGGTTAGTCACTGGCCCAGTCCTTTGGATTAAAGAGTGCTCAGAGTAATATGTCATAAATTTGCACAAATGCACAATGAAGATTTAATATAAATTTTTTTTAAATAAAAGATTTTTAAGAAAAGTCTTCTCTGGGTAGCTAATGGCCACCACATGAGGAAAGGAGAAGCTGTAAGAACTATGGACATGAAAGGTCTTTCTGAGTTAAATCACATGTTCTATATTATATAGGGTTTATTTTCTGAGTAGTTTATGTTGTGAAAAATACCCCCAGCCTCCATAGAAAACTTGGATTCAGATGGGTGATTTTATCTTATCCAGAGATAACCGCTCTGTTTCAAATAACATGAGGGAACATAAGGAAAACAGGAAGGAAATAAGAGCATTGAAAAGATATCTCACTATCAAACAGTACCTAAAAAGATCAGTTCTTATAAGAAATAATAGAAACTCCCCTCCCCTGAAAAGTTAGTGCTTATTATGACCTCTCCACTGTCATAGGTTTTTAAAATTAAATTTATAAGAATTTTAAATTTCTCTATTATACAGACAAATAGCAGTAGGAGTAATCATGCAAACAATTACACAGCAACTACTATGTGCCAGGCATTGTACTAAGCTCTTTGCATTTATTTACTATGTACCTTGTTTTGGCCTCACATGTACCATTTTAGTACATGATCTTTGGTCTTTAAGAGAAATAACTAACATGTATTGAAAACTTAGAGTGTGTTGGGTATGGTGCCTTCATATGTGACATCTCATTTAATCCTCGTGTTGGCCCTACATGTAGGTGTTGCCATCGGCTCAGGATTAGGTAATTTGCCTGTGAGCCCACGGCTGCCAGGATGCAAACTTGGATCTTGCTGACTTTGACTTCAAGCTGTTTATCTTGATGCAGAATTATGAAAACAGAGGGCCAAACTGTATTTAACTCTCACGATTGTGATGATCAGCGATACTAACATATCTTTTTCTCAAGGACCTTCTATGTGCCAGGAAATGTGCAGAGGTTTCACCTCCCATTTTACTCTTTCAGAAATCCAGAGAGGTAGTGTTACAATTTTATAGCTGAAGAAACTGAAGTTCGGAGTGGTTAAGCAATTTGCCCAGCCTGTGGGAACCCAATCTCTGTGCTGTTTACATCCAGTGTAGCACGTTACTTTCTAAGCAACAGGGGAAGATGGAAGCAGAGAGCAAAACGAAGTGCTCCAGGATAGTGGACTTTGCCTGGGACCTACAATAACAATAATACATAGGCATAGGGTCAGCTACAAAGAAGAAAGAATAAAAGCTCACATTTCTTTTGCTCTAGCCTACTACTTAAAAAAAATGTGTTTTATTTTCACCATAATCCTAGGGTGAATAATGGTGTATAGTTAAGAACAAGAATAATTTTAGGAACAAGAATAACACCCATTTTATAGGTGGGCAGAACAGAAAGAAGGAGCAGATGTGCCAGCAACATTTGAGCAAAGCAGCCGACTGGGACCTGCCATCAGGACTTGCGTCCAGGGACTTGTGCCTCCTTAAGTCAAGCCTTTGCTGATTCCAGTTCCAGTTCACTGACCTCCACACTTTCAAACTCATTATTCCTGGTCATTATTCCCCCAGATTCTTTGGCACAGTGCTTCCTACGGGAAAAACCTGTTCTGAGGTGGAAAAATCTGTGAGCACGAGAATGTTCCCACTTGAATTCTCAGATGGTCCCTGACAACAAGAGACGCTTAAGGTCACAACCTTTTTGGAAAAGAAAAAAAAATCCAGGTTAACATGGAACTGGAGCTCATAAGTTGTTTTAAGACTGTGGACCCTTGTTTAATGCCTGGCAGAGGCCACCCTGAGATATGGGGAGAGAACTTTGGATTCCCCCTGTCTGCCTTTCACAGCTCCCCCTGGCTTGTACTGCCAAAGGGTGAATCTGAAATTCAGAAAATGCATAGCTGGTCTGAATTAAATTTTGCCCCACATAAATGTCAAAAGGATCAGAAATGCTTTAAAATTCCTTGCTGGTTTTAAGGAATTATTATCCCCAAAGGTGGCAAATGGTGCCTTTAGATGTTACTAGAACTGAGAACTAGTTTCACTCTTCAGTGTAATCTTGAACTAATTGACCTCAGTGTCTTCAGCTGCAAAATGGGGATCAAGTAGCACACAGGACTGATCCACCAGGATCTCATAAGATGTTTTGGGTGAAAGTGCTTGGTACAGTCCGAAGGGTCTCATTCATGTAAAGGACTTGTGAGTTCTTTCTTTAAAAGTGAAGTTAATGAAGGGAAATGGTGGCAGGCCTGAGCACACTTTGCCTTCAGTAATCATGCTTTAATATTTATGAGGAGTTTTAAAATGATTCCCCCATGTCACACTGGTTTTCATATGGCAATGACCATTATTTGTCCAGCATTGGCTTCTTCCTGAATAGGATAAGCAGCTCTCCCAGACATCCACATTAGAATGAAGCACACACTCTGGGATGAATCCTGGGTGCAGAGTTTCCTTTCTATCAGTGAACTCCATGGAATTATCTCCAGGTATCACATCATGCTTGCCACTTTTAAGTGAGATGGAAATCAGTTAGACACGCCTTTACATTTATTTTCCATTATATTCAAGATTGCCCACAATGAAGATAAACAGTTTGGAGAAATATCATCATTAGAATCTTCCAGAGGCTGAGAGAGGTTTAAAAAACTTGCTCATGGCCTTACAGTTTAGATCCCCTCTTCTTCAGAACAGGCAGAGTCCAACTACATATAATAACCCTGGCAGCTAATACTATGCGTACCAGGCACTGTTTTGAGCTCTCTGAGGGTATTAACACATTAAACCGGGAATGAATGAATGAATGAATGAATGAATAAATAACTATTACAGTTTGGGCCAGTACTTCACTGAAGTAACCTTACTAAAAACAGCACTTTTTTTTTTTTCAGTTGAATGACATTGCAACCCGAAATCACAACTCCGTTGTAGGTTCCTGGTGGTGCCTGCTTCCTCTTCTAGTTTGTTTAGCCACAGACTTCGATTCCTGTTGGCCGATTACGCGCCCACAAACAGGCTTAGCTCTCTATTGAAATGCTTGAGGCTCCTTAACTCTTGTATAAACAGGTAATACGAATGGGGTGGGGCACGGATGGCGAGTTTCTTTGGGATGGGGCTAGGGTGGGGGTTAGAACCACCTCCCCAGAGATCAGGCAAGGTTCAGGGAGAGCTTGGCTGCCGTTTTCAAGTGCAGTGTTTTTTTGTTCCCTTTCTAGAAACCAGCTGTAACTTTAGGTCAGAGCGCATTAAAATGAGCCACTTCTGAAGGAGCGGCGCCCAGGCCCCAGGCCCTGCTGCGAAGGCCCCGGCAAAGGTCAGGGCTTTGCCCGCGTGACGTTCCTGCCCGCGCTCGTCGAGCAGCCCTCGGCCTCAGGTAAGCACACTCGGGAGGTGCCCCCTTCCTTTCCAGCCGCCTGGGCGCTCGCTGTGAGCCTACCTGGTCAAACGACTTCTTTACTAGAGAAGGACGGGGGTGGGTGGTACTGATCGGCTCGTGACTCAACAGCAGGTTCCTTATTCCTCAAACTTGGTTGTGTTTGGTTTCTCGGAACAACCCAACGGGGGCCAGACGTCTGATCCGGGCGCAGGTCCTCAGGTGGAGCAGGTGCCATTCTGGGGCCCTGTCGGGCTGTCTGACATGGTTGTGACTCTCTGAGGCGGGAGAGAAGTCTGTGTAGTGAAGTCCCCAAATCTCTCCCATCAAGGCAGATTTTTTTTTTAACCTTCAGCAAAGGTATCTGCGCTCCTAAAACAACAGGAATGTTGCACTGGCCTTTGGCCAGCGGAGGCTCAGCGAGCAGGATAAAATTTCAGTGCAGATTTACGGGAAGTTGCCGGTGTTGGGAGTAAAAATCTGGTTTGGTGAGTTTAAGGGAAGGGAGTAGACGAGAGACAACCTTGCTACTGTGAGGCGAATGGCCTCGGCTGGGGGAGGGCGGCAGGGGGAGGGAGGAGGGAGCTGGGACGAGCTGGGAGACCAGACTCCGAGCGCTCCCCGCGCGCCGCGCCGGACGCAGCCGGGCTCCCGTGGCCGCCCGTCTCCCCGGGTGTGGACCCGGCGCCGCGCTGCCAGCGCCGCCGCCACCGCCGCGCTCTCGACTTCTTGCTCCCGCCAGGAATCTCGCCCCGAGAGCCGCCTCCTGGTTATCGCTCCCGCTTCCCACTTTGGAATGTGCGGCTTGGGACAGTGAGAAGCCGGGGCTTGGGGAGTTGTCCTGGTGGAGAGTTTCTCTCTGCAGGTTTCCAAGGTTGAGAAATTCTGACAAACTGGAATTCCCAGAGCCTGGGAGTTAAGCCTAAAACGATCTGTTGCTTTAAAGCGGCGCGGTGGGGAGTAGCTGGACACTCCTTATTTTGGTTTTACATTAAAAAGAGGGAGGCCGAGAAGATGTTGTAGGTTACTTCCTAGCTGTGTCAGTTGCTACCGGTCTGTGAATGGTGTTAATTTCTGAAGTGGGCGACTCCACATACATAACAAAGGTAAGGTGGTTTTTGGTACTCCCAGCTCCTGCCCCTTAATCTTACATTTGGGTGCTAGGCTTGAGTTTTCTTCTTTTTCTTTCCTTCGCCCTTATCGCCCCCATTCTATCACCCTCCTTCCGGTGCTGTTATGGTTAGTTGGAATGAAATGGTTTATAAAAAGATATTAAAAGCCTCAGCTTCTGGGAAAGCAGAAAATCATATACAGTCAGCTTCCTCGTGTTTCCTTTAGTGATGAAACCTTTTCCATACAAGAATCAGATTTTTTTCCCCACTGTTGAAAGCACGATTGGACGATCCACACGGGTGAGGTTTTAGAATCCAATTATTAAAGTGAGATTGAGGAAACATTCATGACAGACATCTCTTAAATGGGGGAGGTGAGAGGCCCCCCTCCCCCAGGGCTGTCGGGCGAGTTCCTGTGGTAATTTACTTCTGAAGGTAACAGTGCATTGGGACTTAGTTATTCAAAGTTAAAAATTCAATCTGCATAAAAGCGTAGGACAAATGAATTATGACAGCTGACAAATCACCAGTCACCAGATATTTAAGAAATCAGTGAAAAGAAATGGAAGTGGAATTTTTCAACTAAGTGATTCATTTTTTAATGAGGTAAAAGATCAGCCAATCTTTTGGTGCTGTCCCAAGGCATTTGGGGATGTGGCTTCTGTCTTGAGGTTTGTCAAAGTGATCGCAAGGTAGTGTCTTCAAGGTTACTTACAGGTGACTGCTGATTTGAAGGAAAAACCAAGTAGGTTGTTCTAGTGGCAGCTGGATGACTCAGTTTTCTTCAGCAGGAATATAAATTAAAAATGCATTCTTTTAAGTTTTAGTACTGGAGGCACACTCATTTTCTTAGGGGAGAAGAAGCAAAGGGTTGACTACACAAACATGAAGTTGCCACAGTTTTAAGCACAATTGCAACTAGAATTGCAGGCGCCAATTCTAAAAGGCTGTCAGTGTGTCAGTAGCATAAAACACAACATCTAGACAAGCCCAAATACCCAACCAAGGTAATGAGATGGCACTTTGTGGGAGTTTGTGTTTCTGTTGGTTTAAATAGTAATCTTGGTCAGATTGATGATGTGAAATCTTGGAAATAAAACTAACCCAGTCTGAAAGGGAAACAGGAGGAGGCGGTAGAGAAAGAAGTTTGGGTTTGTATCTTTTTCTTGTCTACTTTAACCTTCACCCTGTTCTGATATACATACCATTGTCCTCTTTGACTTCATTATTAGTAACATACTGAGAGACTGAAGAATTGGAAATTTCACCGTGGCCTAGCTTCAACATTAACATTCAAATATGTGTTAAATGAAGAAACACGCTGACAAAAGCCAACCCCTAGCCTGATTCTGCCACGCTTCACCTGACCAGGCCACACTTAAATTCATCTGGTCAAGAGTCATTTTGAATGTATTCTAAATGGGAATCAAAATTTGAGGTTTCTTATCTTTCTCTTGGTTGTTGAATTTTCAAAAGTTTATAGGATTAAGCATTCAGCATCACTTTCTTTCAATCTCTATGGTTTTAATATTTAATTTTGGCTCCCCATTGTGCTCCTGTAGGTTAACTTTTGAAAGGATTCTGCTCCAAACAGTTGGTGACATACAGAGGATGCAATAAAGACAGAAAGAAAGGGACACGTGGCCTATGTACTTGCTCTAGCTAGAGTTTTGAGACTGCTCGCATTTTCCCCTCACAGGTTAAGAACATTTAGATCAGAATGTTCTTCTTGATTTAATAGGAATTGAACCTGTTCTAGGTGATTATTTAAACAAAGATCAGAAGGTTAAGCAGGTGAAATTATCTTCTTACAAAATGGATTTCCTTTCCAAATTCTGCTCTTGATCTGAAGGTTGAAAGTAAATCATGTACCAAGTAATTGAGCTCTGACTGCTATAGGAAAGGGTTTCCTTTTTCAGACTGGTTTGCACCTTCACATTTCAGTTTCTTTTGATTTTTCTTGAACTGGCAGGGGAATGGGTGCAGGTGTGCTGGCGAGGGAGGCAGATTTCCTAAAAATTCAACTGAGGCTCAATCAGAATAGTGATTAGATTACCTCGGAGGATACTTAATCCTAGAGAACGTAGTAAGAAGAGGGCTTAGTTGGGATTCATAAGACTTAGAAAAAGGATACATTTTGCATGAATTTAGAATTTGTGTGCCAAATATTTATGAAAGGGCAATGAATATGTAAATGCTGTTCACGGTGCTTGTCAGAAGGATTCCAAGTAAAATGTTATATTTGATCTTTTCAACTACTGGCCTGATTGATTAAATAATATAATTTTACTCTTGGGAGCAATCTCTGTGCCTTATGGTGAAGCTGCATTTTCTGATTTAATATCCCTACGAGGTGTGTGTTAATCAAAACAGCCCCCTGTGGACAGTAATTTTTTTAAAGAACAGTTGGAAAAAGATTTTCAGTAATGGCAATGCTGAGATGATTTGGGTTTAAGAATAGAAGGCTTTTAGAACCCTCAGAGAAGAATGGTAGTAGAAATGATAATAAGTAATCATTCCATTGCCACCTCAAGTTGTTGGACACATCTCATACTAGAGGGATTTAGGGGGACATGGCACTCTGCCAATTTTTTTGTGTGGTCCTGAATCACCTTGTCATGAAAGCACTCTTGAGAGGGTCCCAGCTTGATTTCTGATTATTTTGTCTTCTCTCACAGTGTTTCCCCTTCTATTTTGCCAGCATCTGCAGAGGGAAAAGATATCTTCTCCTTGAGGTCACGTGCACTCTATCTTCTCCACCCCCTTCAGGATCTCTTTTATTTTGCCATGAACAAAGTGTGAGGGACGACTTGTCCAGTAAAAGTAATAGGGGAAAGACTGGAGGAATAAATGGCCAAGAAACTGTTGAATTCCAAACACCATCAGTAGCATGAAATTTACCAGAATGCTCCCATGGAGATTATCAATGATCCAAAACCATTGCTGGTGAATTGGTAAATATAAGTATTGGAGGCTCCTCTTCACTTTGGTAAATCATATGTACCTAAGGGCATCGCAATAGGTGGCTCATTGGAAGGAGATCAAGATATCATCTCTTGTCCAAAAGGTACAAGTCCTTCAAGCATACTCCTACCAAGTCCCATTCTGCTTTGACTACTTTCTGCAATGATTTAAGGATAGCTAAAAAAAAAACCTCTACTCAGTTTGTGTAACACACACAGACACACACACGAGCGTTTTTTTTTATTGTGAATGTTCAGTTTTTGTCATCGAATTTGTATGTTTAGAGATATACAGCTTATATGTTTGTAAAATACAAAACTTAGTAAACTGATACTATACTAGAAATGACTCACTGTAGTTGCTCTTTTGGACCAGGTTTTAAGAATGGGGGCATTTTAGAAATCAAAAGCACACTCTACTACCTCTCTGATGACCACTTAAGAGAGATGACATCAGGAGAAGACAAAATGCTAATGTAACCCCGAAAACCCTTTTTGATTTTGGGGGAAAATAATCAACCCTTGTCATCAGCAGATTCCTGGTTCTGCAAAATTTATACTTTCATTTGTATAAATCAAGAAAACAGGATCTGGTCTCCTCAGATCACCATACTTCTTTTGGGAGTGCAGTATGTTTGTGGTTCTTTAGAACATGGTGACCCAGAGTCAGGACTATAGAAGGAAATTGGATGTAGATGAATGAAAGGGGGGCTGGTAATAGTTTTAGCCTCTGCTTAGTGCTCTACTTTGGCTAGTGGTAAATATTGATCAGATTCCTTGAGTTTTTACCAACAGAAAAGACAAACTGGGGAGAAAGAACCTGATCCAGGAAGCTCTGCATAACCCCATGTGGGTGAGCAAGAGTTAATGTACATACCAATGGGCAGTGGTGGGTGCAGTGAATGCCGGCCATTGTGCTCCTGAAACAGGAAGAATACCCTTCTACCTGACCAAGGAAATGCCAGCCTCTAAAAATTATAATACAAGGTCTCTGTATCTCAGAGCACTGAGAACTGTCTCAATCATTCTGAAAAGCACTTCATGTGGTACCGCAAGAAAGTTTTAATAAAACAAGAGGATTTTCTTCAGGTGTTCTTAGGTCATTATGATTGCCATTCTGAAAATGTGTATTTTGGTCTTAAAAATTCAGCTAAAATGTTCTTGTTTTGAAAAAGTAGGGGTCTATGTAAGTGATGATAACAGCCCTGTGATTTTTGAAAAGATGGCTTAAATAATATTTCTTTTTGTTTGTTGTCATTTATTTTTTAAAATAATAACATGGTTCTCAGTACATCAAGCCCTTGCCAAGATTAGGCCCATCTTCTCGGTAGCTTTCTCAAGACAAAGTTGCCTTTGTGTAACTACAATTGGGAGGATTTGGTGACACAGAAAATTCAACAGGGCACTGCAACTTATTATTAACAGAAAATTCAATGACCTGATGTTTTTGTTGTCTTTTTGAAATATTCTACCAACTAATAATCTATATATTTCTGCATGCAGAAGCTCTTACTGTTTTAGACTTTCCCAGGGAAGAATGTGGTGGTTGCAGACTTACCTTGGAGTTCAAAGAGATTAGAAAAAGGCAAAGCTGCAGCAAGCTGATGCCACGGAGAGCTCAGCTCTGTGGGCAAGTTCTCAGCGTAATCAGCAAAATTTTGTCTCACGTGGAGAGAAAGAAAGGGAGTTAGCTAGAGTAAACATGACTAAGGGAAAGGGATGACTTTTTTGCTAAACTTGAACTCCAGGGCAGAGTGGCTTAAGAACATAACTGATTTATGTCAATTATGACTCTGCCATTTATGAGCTATTGGACTTTCTCCATTGCTCAGTTTCCCCAACTGTAAAATGCTTACTTCAAAGGGTGTATGTACTCTTGGCTAAGAAAAAGAAGAGAAGAAGGAGAACAGGTGGCTGAAGACTTGTACTGAGAGAATCACTCCTAGTGACATCTTATTTGCAGAACAAAGGGAATCCAGTAGCAAGTTAGTCCTTCCCACCTGGTGCAAACAATAGTTTGGCCCAGGAATCTTTGCTCTCCATTGAGGGTTCCAAGATCCTCCTTAGGTATATGTAAGTTTGCCAGTGAGTAAACAGAAACTGCCAGCTCTGATGATAGAATGGGCACTGGAATTTTTGTCTTTCCTCTTAATATCTCCTTATTCAGAAACAATCACTCCCAGTGCGTGAGACCAAGCCTGGGACGGCAGAGATCTTGGAATAGTCTCCCAACATCCTTCTCAGAGTGCTAGGGGTGACTCAGAGTCACTCCCCCAGTGGGAACTGTAAGAAGCACAGACCCTGAAATTAAATGGTAACTCACATGTTCTCACATCCTAGTAATGTGTGAAGGGTCTTATCCTTTCCCTATTGTCTAGAACCAGTCAATAAACTCATCGGTGGAAGTGCAGAATCTGCTTATCTGTTACAGCTGCTTCCACCTTTCCCCTAACCTCATATACTTGGGATTCTTGAGAATCTGGAGTAGCTCTCTTAAAACAAAAGCCATATCACCCCCTGCTGAGAAATTTGCAATGCCTTTCCATCTGACTCAAAAACCTGTGAGGCAGTATTTTTCTAGTACCTTTCCTTTTTCAATTTCACCTTTTGTCACTTACTCCCATATTCACTCTCCTTTAGCCACAGTTTCATGCCTCAGTGCCTTTGCACTGGTTGCTCCCTCTCCTTGAACCATCGTCTTCAAATATCCACATGATTTACTCTTTCACCTCCTTCAAGTCTGCTTTTCCCTAGCCCACCTAAAGCAATAATAACTCCATCCTGCTGACTTGTTCTGTCCCTATCCTGCTATTTTTTATATAGTTTACTTTTAAGGGTGATATGTAATTATGTGACTTACTGTCTGTCTCTCACTGAAATGTCTTCTTCACCTATTGATGTACATCAAGTACCTTAGATCTGAGGTGTCCACAGAATAGGTGCTCAATAAATATTTGTTGAATGAATGAAGCACACAGGCTTTCGCACAGCAGAGCATGAGTGAGTGTGTTCTGCTCAAAATACAACAATCAACATGTCTTTTTGAATGAGCGTGGGCTTTCTCCCTGATCTCTGCTGTTAAGTTGCCATGTTTTCTCTGCCTTTTTGGTTTCACTGATGGGGGCCTATGACTAAGCAAGGCAAGGCTAAGCATGGGGATGGCGCAATTGTTTCAGCACTTCTATTTCCAAATCAAAGCCTAGTCTTTGGCAATCTTTTTGTGATTTCCATCTAATTCTTACAACCCTCTGTTTTGAACCAATCTTGTGAATTGCATGCCCTACAGATAATTACTCTTGACTAACTCATGTTATGATATTGTTTATCAATTTTTCTATTGTCATTTAATTATAATTAATGATTGTTCTGAAAGTAACTGTCAAGTGTAGGTGGGTTTTTTTTTTTTAACTTTCTCTTTTGACCTTTGTGATTTTGCCAAATGCTAACGGCTGCTCCAGGATTGACTCCGTCTAGATTTTTCTGGATTTCAGAGCCCTGTTAAGGATCTTGCCTTGACTTGGCATGAAATAAGAGTGCTACTGTCATTGTCTAAACCTTTAATATTTCCCCAGAACCTTTGTACAAAACCTTGGTTTGAGTAACAAAACAACTCTGATCTGTTATGCTTGTTTGCCAGCCATGACCTCATTTTCTCTCTTTGCAGTTACCTTGGTTTGGCAAAATTGCTTTTTTTTTTTGATTCTTGGAGCTCCCTCTGTGCGTTCATCTGCCTTGTTTGAAACCACTACTCAGCACTGGGAAGGGCTTCCCCAATAACTGTTGCTACTAGGCTAGATTTGGGATCCTATGGTGGGTTTCCTAGGGAAACCCCGGGAAACCCATAGGGAACTCCAGGAAGACCTGGCAGTAAAACAACAACAAAGCAATGCACATAAATTCTGCTGAAGGTACATAAGACACACAAGATTCTATATTTAGTTATTTCTGATTATTGTTGATCATGGCTTGAGTCTGATTTATAATTATCTGAATTTTTTTCACTTCTAAGTTGATTTGAAGCTATCATAACAATTGATAGTAAATTGATCTGACCATTATCATCACAATTAATAGTAAGTTTATTTGGAAACTATCCTAATGACAGTAGCCGGACAATTTGTTGAGAAATTAAAATAAAACAAACCACAAACTAAGTATTCCTGGTGTACAGCTGATATTTTTTAGAACTTTCTGCAAATTATTTTTTCACTTACCATATGTGTTGAATATGACAATAAGAATAAGTAGCATGTATGTGTTGAGTTAGACCTCTCTTTAAAAACCAGTGTAGAGGGAGGTCATGGTAATTATGAATTAGAAAAGTTCATCAAAATGTAGAGCTAATGAACATTTAAAAGAGAAAGATGAATGTGAATTAAATATGACTTAAACTAACATTGAAAGGACACTTTATTCTTCATGGAAACACCAACTCAGCTTTTATTGAGCAGCTGCTATGTGCTAGACACTCAGCACTAGGGATACAGCAGAGAATGAAAGTTTTCTTTCATGGGGTTTCTTTGGAGTTGGAGATAGGGTTCAGTACCCTGAAGGATACTGGAAAGATACTAGACAATAGTAGGTAGGACTCTTTCCTGGAGCAGTCTAGACGGCTTTTCCAGGTTGGTGATGCTGAAAGCTTCTGATGGACTGGGAGATCCCTGCTAGATGCACTCATGTTGGTCTTAAGGCTGGAAAAAGCTTCACATTGGGAGGGAGATAATTAAGGCTGGTGTTGATGGCGGTGCTGAGAGTGGAGAGCAGAGGGCAGGGGTTACTGAGACTCAATGTATGGACCCTTCATGGAAAGAAAAAGAGTTTGCATTTTGTTACTTGGAGCCCAGTGGAGAGCCATGCAAAAGGATTTACTTGCTAGATGATAACACTGATTCCTGGGTGAAGACTCAGTTGCATGGAGGTTGTCACAGTAGAATAGGCAAGAAAATTCCAGTTCTTTTTTGAGGGTGGTAGTGGAGGGGGAGGGAAGTTGGTTGTGATTTCATCTATTTTTCCTGCTTTGGCAGGAGGCTGTGGGTCACCATTTTCAGTTCAGCCTTGGCAGGAGGCTCACCAATGACTGGCAGAAATGGCACATTTTAGTGAAGGCCTGACTATAGGGGTGAGGGAAGGAATGAGAAGTCTGGAATGTGTTACTGGGGGTGATATGGGAAACTTGGGGAGAACAGGTTTGAAGGAGCACAGAAGGAATCAAGCATTCAATTCTGAGTTTGATGCTCAACTACCTCTTAAATAAGCCAAGGAGATGTTGCAAGTTTCCCTTTTGGCTCCAGCGACTCCAGCAAAAGCAGGAAGAACCTATTGTAGGCAACTGAAATTTTGTCTTAGTATTTCTTTCTTACTGTGTCCAAATTTGCAAATATAGACAAGGTATGTAACCTTTACTTATGAATCACAAATCACAGAATAATATCACCAATTGAATATCTACTACTGTGTATAGAAAACTGTAATGGGGGGATCAGACTTAAGTATAAAACACTTAAGTATAGTCTCAGCTATCAAGAACCTTCTAATTCAAATTAATCTGATATATATTTAATATTAAATATATTTTATTTAATATAAAATTTATATTAATATAAATGGTAATGGTTGACATTGAATGAGTGCCTATTGTATACCAGGCATCATGTTTTCTAAATTTATTTAATGTAAAATATATTTTACATTATGTAACATTTATAAACCAGTATAAATATGTATATACAGGTATATACATACTTAATTATTTAACATACTAAATTTAATATTGAAAATTAAATGTAAATCATGCATGAACAAAGATTCATTCTATATTACAAAAAGGGAACGAAAATATTCCAGAGCAGAACACAATGGATTTCCTTGTGATTTACAACCACTTTAGAGGCATGCAAATTCATGCTGTAAATACTGACACATAAAAATGGATCCATTTAGAACATGCGGATGTATTGCTTGTCTCTTCCTTTCCCACTTTACAAAAGCTCTCTTGCAATTTTTCAATTTATGTGAGTGGAAATGAGAAGCTAACTCAGACACACCTAATGACTTTGTGAAAGACTGATTTGTCTCTTTAGCAAATCCATTTTTTTAAATTTCTAGAGTAAGCACTGGCCTTAGGATGGTGAACAGGCATGAAACGTGGGGAGCTTAGAGAAGTAGAAATTTTATCTATAGTTTATTTGTACTACCACCAGGCAAATCCTCCTCTTCCATTGTGGTTATCCTAAGAGAAGGATTAAGCATATATTTCCATTTTTGTAGGAATAAAATGTTATAGCTTGGTCTGAAGTGATGGAAACTTCAGCAAGAAGAGATAGTTTAAAAAGTTATAAACCATTAGGTCTGGGTGGAGGTCAGCGGAGAGGTTACAGTGGATAGATGCTGTTTTGCAATCATGGCTATAAAAACTGTCAGCAGCTTGTCAACACCAATGGAAGCCATGAGGTGTAATCAAATTTATTGTTGCCTAATTGGGCCACATGGTGTGGTTTTAGATTTGCATAAATGGGATCAGTTGCCCCAAGAATATGTAGCACCTGAAGGTTTCACATTTATTTAAATTCCATTTTTAATATGAAAGATATTTTGGTGGGGCACATCTGTAATGTGTACCTGCAATAATGCTGTAGAGAAAGGAGAAGGCTTGTGTCCCAGTAATTGTTGAACAGCTGTCTGTAACTAAATATTTGAAGTTGAAAGTTAAAAAACACAATAATAATGGTTAATGGTAATGGTTGACATTGAATGAGTGCCTATTGTATACCAGGCATCATGTTTTCTAATGAACAAAACCACCCCTATGAAGTAGGTCTTACTATTTTCCACATTTGACACTGTGGAAGTGAGACATGATAGGTCAAGCCACTTGTCTGGGTTACACAAGGGTCAGGACTCAGACTTGTGAGGCTTCCTAAATGAGGTCAGGTTTGGGGAAATCCCTGATAGGACCCTGTCTTCTTTAAAAAAAAAATTTTTTTTTTATTTATTTATGCATACAAGAGCTGGGGTATAGGCCAGAGATTGGAGGTGGGGGAGAGAGGTGAGATGATTCACCAGAGACAGAGCGGGGAGCAGAACAGGCAGATTGAAATACACTGCTGAGGGAAGCAGCGGGCCAGACAGGAGAGGTCTGCTGCGCCATGTGGGAAGCTCCTTGGCCAGGGATCGAACTCATGCTGCAGTGGCTGCAGATAGCTTCATAGTGCTGAGAATTAATCCCTTCTGCCATCAGGGAGGCCCAGGACCCAGTCTTCTTAACCACGATCTACCACTGTCTTATGTCTCCAACAAGCAACCTTGCCTTGGACAGGACACTTCCCTGCAATCTTCCTGCCTTTAAAATTGTATAGAAGGAAGGGGAGGTTCTGAAATAGAATTAATTTTTACATAGCTATACATTTCTCTAAGATTTTTTACCTTTATGGTTCAAATCAGTGAGTGGTAGTTATTTCATAGATGCCTAAAGGGAAGATGAGGGGGTGGGAGTAAATGGTGGGGCGGATGGACGAGATGAGCAGTTGCCATAGCATTAAGTTACTGCCAGATCACATGACTTGTCCAAATCATACCGATTTTATTAATTCCTGAATTCCATTTGAGATAGTGACTGTTGCTGGCACACAGTGTAGTTTATCTAGGCTGGTGACTCTAGATCAGTGATTCTCCACTGGAGGAGATTATCCTCAGGAGACATTTGGCAATATCTGGAGATATTAGGGGCTGTCACAATTTGGGGGAGGAGGGGCTGGGTACTGCTGGCATCCATGGGCAGAGGCCAGAGATGCTGCTAAACATCCTATCATGCACAGGACAGCCCTTCACAGCAAAGAATGACTTGTCCCCTTATGTCAATAGTGCCAACGTTGGAAAAACTCTTTCTAGACGAGTCTTTGGTTGTGGCGACCACCATGGATCCTATACAGCACAAACAAGCTAAAGTTACACTCCCATATACAGCATGCTTAAAGGGAAGATGGGGGTGTGGGAGTAGATGGGGTGGTGGTGGATGAGAAGAATAGTTACCATAACATTAAGTGCAATGTTTTTAACTCTCATCTCTTCTAAAGATTCGGGGCCTAAGAGCGAATTTGAGGGAGGTCAGTGACAAAATCAAACTGATCTGTTTTTAGCAGGTGAATGTTTACTAGCAGCCTCCTAGAAAAGTCCTCCATAGTTTATTTTTCCTTTGCAGTGCTGAATGTTAGCCATTACACTGTTTCCTTGGGTTCTGATAATTTTTGCTTAAGACTGATATCACTAAAATACAGAATTTCATTAGATTTTGATTTTGTGAGAAGTGTCTTGCTCTTTATAAATTGCTGACAGAGCTGGACTTTGAGAACATCTGTTTTCAGACCTAACGATGCCTTCACATTTAAAGCTTTAGTTAAGTAGCATGAAGTTGTCCTATGCTTCATTAAGTCTGTATCTTAAATTCATTTGAAATAAAAGCCTTTATATCATCTTTAAACTCCTTTGAGAGAAGCTATATGAAATGAATACATGCTGGTAAACGGACACATTGTCAGCAGCTTTGGAAAACAACAAACATGCTGGAAATGAACTTCATGTACTAGACTGATATTTTCCTTTGAAGAAACATTTTGGTCAATATTTGATGTCCTGCAGATTTGGGGAAGAAAGATAAATGCATTTCGGTTTGCGTTTGTTCCTGGTTAAGGGAAACTGAGTTTACCTAGTTTTCACAAGAAATTAATTACAGCTAAAGGAAACCTTTCCTGTTATGCCAGGCCAGGTCACTTAAGGTAACAAAAGTTTAAAATATGCCCTGTTAGATCAGACTTAGTGAGATGTATTTTGGACAATGTAATTCTTGGAATTTCTAGTTACATTCCTTGAATTGTCTGCTAGGTACAGATCCTAAATTCCATTATCTCTCCGCACCCACACATTAAGTGTCTATGACCAGTGAATTCATTCAAATTTCAGTGAACTTACAGCCATTTGCCTCCTTTCTGCTTTCAAGAACAATTGGTTCTGTAATGTAGGACCTGCTTGTTAAAGAAGTATTTACTTCTCTTCCCTCTAAAAGTAACTTTCAAACATCTGAAGGTACCTAACTGCGCCCTGGCGCGTGACCCTTCATGCCTTTGACATTAAAGTCCAATTCTATCTCAGTCTTCATTTTTGTGTTCTGGAGAGGCATAAGTCTGTGTGGAAGGCCAACACTATGCTTGATTATTTTATTTTAGTTTCTCTCATGATACGGGAGGTGGGGGAGAGGTGCAGAGGTGGGGGATGGGTGGACACACATATCTACATATATCTCATTCATGGTATCATTGATGTGATGGACTGTCCTTATTTTAAGATGTGCTATGATTTTGTCTTGAACAGTGCTGTCAAGTCTACTTCCAAAATTCTTCTTGAAGATTCTGTTTTGATGTCCTTATTGGTAATAATAACTTCTGCTATTTATTTGTGGAGTGGATGTAGTTCTCTATAAAGCATTTGAGATACAAAACAAGTAGTACTCTAGGTCTTTAAGGTGCTCATAAAGTGAGACATAAGGGAAAAAAACACTTGTGCTTTCTATAATAGAGATGTTTGTTTATTCATCTGTTAATTCACTGAAAATCATTTAATTTGTGCCTACATTTACCTTGTGGAAATAAGAAAGGATATTATTATTATTTATGATAATAACATTTTATTTATTTTTAACTGTATTTAAAAAATATAATTTATATCCTTTACGTTATTGTATCTCCCCTGTAGGTCTCCCACCACCAATTCACCTGTGAACCATCAGCATAGTCCCTTGTACTCTTTTCTCCCCTATTTTGGTCTCTCTTCCTCCCCCTCTCCTGTAGAATGCCTCTTATTTGTGGTTGCCTGCTATTTTTTGCTTTTGTTTATGTTTTCTGTGCTATTTTCTCCTTCTGATTTCTCGTTTGTCTCTCTTGTATTCTTCCTATAAGTGATACCATTCTATATTTTTCTTTTTCCTTCTGGCTTATTTTGCTGAGCATGAGCCTTTCTAGCTCCATCCATGTTGCTAAGAATTGCGTTAGTTTATCATTTTTGATTGCTGAATAGTACTCCATTGTATATATGTACCACATCTTGATCCAGTCAGCAATTTTTGGGCATTTGGGTTGTTTCCATGTTTTAGCTATTGTAAATAGTGCTGTAATAAACATAGGTATACATATGACCTTTTGGATTAATGTTTTTGGGTCCTTTTGGGTATATTCCTAGGAGCGGCATTGCTGGGTCATATGGAAGCTCCATTTTTAGTTGTTTGAGAAACCGCCATACAGTTTTCCATAGATGTTGGACCAGTTTGCATTCCCATCAACAGTGTAGGAGCTTACCTTTTTCTCCATATCCTCTCCAACATTTGCTGTTTTCTAATGTGTGCCATTCTTGTTGGTATAAGATGATATCTCAAAAGATCTGTTTTAAAAGAATTATAGTTTAGTACAAACTGACGTATTAAAATGAGTGCCATATGTTCTAGATGCTACTAGGAATCAATAGAATCAGTTTCACCAAGGGAAGAGGGAGATATTTAGGAGACTCCTCATAAAGAGAAGACTTAACATACTTAACATTTACATATTACGTATTGGGTGAATGATCTGTTCTAAGCACCTTACAAAGATTAAATCAGTTCGCATAGATGAGGTAAAGTATTATCCCCCTTTTACAGACCAGAAGACTGAGGCACAGAGAAGTTAGGTAGCCTGCCTAGGCTTCCATACCTAAGCCATAAGAAGGGCAGAGCCAGGGTACCCAGGCAGTTTGGCTCCAGAGTTAGAGGTGATTCTTAAAGGAGACTCGGAGAAATGAAAAATAAGTAGATGCCATTTAATGAGTTCAGAGAGAGAGACATAAACTTGAAGAGAAGGGAAGAAATCAGTTCAAAGGAACTTTATCTTATAAGCAATATAGTCCTTTATAGAAAACAAAAAATGGAAACAAAAAAAAAAGGAAGAAGAAAAAGAAACCTGGGTCCCCACTTCTTCAAGTACTACATTAGCTTTTTAAAAGATCTTTCTTTTAAGCTCTTATATAATGTGTTTGCATTTTTTTCACATGGTTGTCTTCCAACCATAGTGCAGTCTGAAAGCTACTGTCCCTCACTTGATCGCACTAACCTCACCCCATCCTGTGAAGTTTGTAATCCTCATTTTATAGAGGTGGACACGGAGGAAATGGGCTTAGTTCACCTGGAACCCGAAATTGAATGCAAGCACACTAACGGGAAGTTCTGGTTGCTTTCTATGTCATGCCTGCCTTCCTTGTGAAGGTGGGTATGAAAAGAAGAGGTATGGAAATGTATCCAAACCTGCTAGCTCAGTGCTTCGTGTCACCTTGTTTTTTCCAAATCAAGGATGACGACAGGATTAGCTGAGTCTAAGGAATGTTCATATAAGAAACCCAGCTTCATGCAGTGGTAGTGTGAGTGGAATTTCTGCTGCTTATGTTGACTTCATACATGTGTTCTCCCAGTGTGGTTTCCTGGCCAGGATCTTCGGATTGTACCCGCCTTCCTAACACCAGCTTTGACAGGACGGCGATTATCAAAGCTCCGGTTATTATTGCTCCAGCAATCTCTAGATTCAGGATTTGCATGTTTGCCCGGCACAAACAAGCCCAGTTGACAGGAAAGAAAAAGAAATCCAAGTCTAAGCTTGTTTCAATCTGGATAGTAAAAGAAAGGGCTTTTCATGCTGTTTTGTACACAGTCTTAATACTCAACAGGGGTTGGGCCCCCATGCAGGGCATGAGAACTTTTGCTACTGGGTTGGTACTTAAAGCCTGCACACTTGAGGAAGTAAATTACAGTTGACCTTTGAACAAAGCTGGGGTTAGGGCTGCCGACCCCCATGCAGTCAAAAATTTCTGTGTAACGTTGGACTCACCAAACTTAATGACTAATTTTAGCTGTTGACTGACACCTTAATGATAACAAAGTCTATTAACACCTGTTTTATATGTATTATGTGCTGTATTCTTTCAATAAGCTAAGCTAGAGAAAGATGTTATTTAGAAAATAAGAAAACATATTTACAGTTCTGTGTTTATCGGTACCATAAGTTTGTGATGTCATTTTACAAGAAAATCTGAGTGGAAATGACCTTCTCAGTCCAAACTTGTGCTGTTCAGGGTCAACATACTCTCTTAAGTCTGCTCTTGCCTGAAGTGGTAATGTTTTTATTACACTGATAAGCATTTACTGGAGCACCTCTGGTTCTGGTCATTTTGCTAAATTTGGGGGAGTCACAGATGAAAAGGATTCTTTGCCTGCCCTCCAGCTGCTCACACTCCAATGAAGACCAACAACCTATATCCAACTTATTGTAATCTTACCAGTCATGGGAGTGTACAGGTTTGCCCAGGGGAGCTGGCAGGGAAGAGAGGGGAGTGTCAGCTAGATTTCTTTGGTTTTGTTTTTGGAGTTATTATTTACATACCATGAGTTTCACCTTTTCAAAGTGTAAAATTCAGTGGTTTATAGTATATTCACAAAGTAATGCAACCGTTACCACTAATTCCAAAACATCTTCATTACCAGCTTCCCAAATCCTCTGCCTGTTAAGCACTCACTCCCTGTATCCCTCTTTCCCAGCTCCTAACAACCACTAACTTACTCTCTGACTCTATGAACTTGCCTATTCTGGACATTTCATAAAGAGTGATCAAGAAGTGACCTTTTGTTTCTGGCTTTTTTTCACTTACACATATATTTTTAGGATTCATCCATGCTATAGCATGTATTAGCACTTTTTATGAGTGAATAATATTCCATTGCATGGATATACTACATTTTGTTTATCTGTTGATCAGTTGATGGGCTTTGGTTTCTGTAAGGTTTTAAATAAATAGAAAGGTTATTTTGTGAGGCATAAAAAGAAGGTGCATTTTTGGTTGGATAAAATAATTATTGTAATGAACCTGGTTATAGACAGTACTTACTGAATGCCAGGAACATTTTGAGACTTTTACAAATATTAACTTTCTGAGTCCTCATTACACCATTGAGACTGCATATGAGACACAAAGAGGTAAAGCAGTTTGCCCAGGATACCAGCCAGCAGGTAGACGCTGGGGTCTAAATCTCAGCAGCCTGGTACTGGAGTCATTGCTCAACAACCTAGCTATACTACAAAGGCAAGAGCAAGGAGCAGGGCAAACCTAGTCTGTGGAATTGTCTGGGTGGGGTTAAAGGGCAAGGGGGTGCAGGAGACAGTGATAGAGGAGACCGGAGACCTTTGTCCTCACTCAGCAATTATCTTGTCAAGGACACATCTGATTGCATAAATTGCCCTATCTAGTTCTCCATCTTCTATAGTAGCTTCCCAATACCACTCATTTCTTTGCATTTTGTAATTTTTTGCCATACCTCTATTTTACTTATAAAATACACCATCTATATCATTTAGTCGTTTCATTTAGCTCATTTTTGTTTTGCTTAAAAACATTTATTTAAAATGGAATCTTATTTTCCTGAAGTGCATTTAAATAGACCGAAACATTTAAGTGAAATGCCTTCAGTCATTATCCTAAAAGCAGCTTGCCTGCTACCTGTGTGTGTCATACATGTTGAAAGCTTGGGGCCTGTTGGGTAAGCCCCACATTGTCTAAAAGGCCCTTCAAAACCTGTGTTCAATCTACACCTTAGCCCCATATCTTGTGCCCACGTATTCATATTCCATGAAACTGTACCCCAAAGTGCTTTCCTTCTTCCCAAGATTCATCATATTTTTTTATTGACTATCTTAATTCCTTTTCCTTTATCCTTTCTTAATATCAGTTCATATAATCCCTTCTCTCTTGAATCTTCTCAGATCCTCCAGAACTTGACTCTGAAATGTATTGTTGCTTGCTTGTTGTGACCCTGTCAGATAGTCATGTACCTCACGGTTGGAGACACTTGTTGATTGAATGAATAAACATTGATTAGAGCCAAAGAGTATAGACCTTGAATGTCTATACCTGTATGTCTATAGTGTTATTAAGTGCATCAGTCCCAAATCATTGAATGTCTTGAAATAAGCCACACGATCTGTGGTTGTTTGAATGAAGGGGTGAGATTTTGCAGCAGGTAGACAAATATAAAATAAGCATGGATGGAGATGCTTAGTGCCAAGAAGAGGATCTAATAAATCTGAAATATACACACCTTTGAGCCAGTGATTCTATTTTCAAGTATGTTCTCAACAGAAATATGTAGATGCGTACATATGTACATATGTTAACATGCTCTTTGCAACATCATTAAAAATAGTCCCAAATTGGCAACAACTTAGATGCTCATCAATAGTAGAATTAATTTAAAGAACAGGCATATTCATTCAATGAGATAATCTATACATAATGTAACTGAACAACTATTACTACACATAAAAACTCAGAGCCCAATAGAGTATGTTTTATAAGATTCCTATTTACATTAAGATCAAAACCTGAGAAGTGACTCTGGTGCTGTCAGGAGAGTTCATGCTTGGGTGGCTAGTAACTACAAGGGAAGCTGAAGGGGTTTTGGGGGTGCTGGTTACACACATATGTGTCATTTGTGAAAATTCATTGACACATCACAATAAATTTTTTTTTTGTAACTGTGTGATGAGAGAGGATATTGTGGAGATCATTTTGCAATATATACAAGTATCCCTTGTTGTGCACATGAAATTAATATAATTTTGACTGTACACCAATAAAAATTTGTTAGAAAAATTTTTAAAAAAGAAAAATCACTGAGAGGTAATCTTAATCTGTGCATTTTTCTGTACTTATGCTATAGTTCAATTAATAGTTTGTGTTTAAAAAATGAGAAGAAAATAAATAGAATTAGCAAAAATAAAAAAAGTTTAGAAAGCCTTGTTCCAAAAAAGAAATAAATAGCAGACAATGGAAATAAGTCAAGTAACTAAGGATGAATCTAAGATCCTGAGCTGCTTCTCAGTTTTCATTTGACTCAATTGTCTTGGGTTTTATTAACTGCTTCCTTTAACTGTTAAAGGAATAACAAGCAATAATTGCATTTTGTTTTAAAACATTTGAACCATGTAGAGCAATTACTCTATTTCTAGAACATCTCAAGCAGAATTTATTAGTAATGTCATTCTTCAGATGAGGAAACTGAAGTCCAGAGGGATTTCTTAATTTGCCCCAAATTACAGGGCTAGTAAATGAAAGAACTGAAACTTTTTTCTCTAAGTCCTATCCATAATTCAGCATGAGAAACTGTACTTGAATATTGAGTCTTTAGGAACAGAGAACAGCAGAAGGAGCATAGCAGTAAGTGAGGGAAGAGTGGTGAACCATCTACATGATAAATCTGCCCTGGAAGCTTTGTAGCTAATTATGTGAAGCCAACAAACAAATAAGCTAGCTTTTCATCATTGAAGTTAAATCTATTGTTGCTTTTCTGTATAAATAATTAGAGATACTAAGTACATTTTAAATGACCCTCAAGTTAACAAAAAGAGAATGCTATTGACTTGAACTAAAAATATTCTTGGCTGCTTTTAGTTAGTTTTCGGCAAACATAAACTTTCCGTGAGTGATCATGGAATCATCTAGCATGTTTTTTATTTGGACAGAACCACAGGGGCTTTTTGGTTCAGCATTCCATCCAATTCACAAATGCTTCTGTAGCATTAGTGATAATCATGGTCTGATAAATATATGCACCAAGACTGTCCTGTGGGCCTGGCACATACTGCAGCTCTCTAGGGTTGCTGTTATTAATATCCCTATTTTGCAGATGAACAAACAGACTTAGAGAGGTTAAGCAATTTGCCCTAAAACTCCTAAGTAATTATAGCAAAATAGAGCCAGACATAGGTCTTTCTGACTTTAAATTTGGAGGATTTTATTGCTGTGCTCCTTCACTGCTTGGCCTTAATTCCTATACTGATGGTTGTATCAGTAGTTCCATGAGACCCTTCTAGCTGGGAATGGAAAATCATATTGGGAAACTCTACGTTTTATTAGAATATTTCTTGTAACTTTTACCCATGGGACCTAATGCTACTTGCTGCTTTCAAGAATAATATCAGTTAAGATACTTCCTTTGGGGTGAAAGCCATCCCTCTAGAAATTTAAAGTGAGGGGTTACATTAATCTATATTTTACAGAATGATAGAGGGCTCCAGTGATCGCTACATATTAGAGGTTCAAACTTCCAGTGAATACCTGGAATCTCTCAAGATTTGAACATGATTTGGGCAGGGCTCTGCTGGAATGTTCTTCTGCTATGTATGCATTAGCAGAATGTATTCAACTTGTAACTAGTCTGGCTTGAAGATCCAAGATGGCTTCACTCACATGTGTTTCACCATGCTAAGGACAGTCTTAGAGTCTCTTCAGAAGGCCTCTTCCTGAAGGGTAGTCAGGCTTCTTACATGTCAGCTCCAAGGGTGAATGTTTCAGGAAAGAGGACATCAGAGTTGCTGGTCTTTTCAGGCTAGGCTTGGAAACTGAAATAGTATCACTTTCAGGTCAAAGCAGACAAAGAGCCCACCCAAGTTCAAAGGGAGGGACATAACCCCCACCTCTCAATGAGAGTGTGTCAAAGACTTTGCAGCTGTTTTTATTTGCTGCACTAAGCATCAGCCGAACTTCTCCATTTTCCTGGATTGGAGGCAATACTACCTATTTGGGCTTGAAACTTGTCCTACTAAACTTCTACTTTTTACTCTATTTAGAGGAATTTGAAGTGTAAGGCCTTCTTTTTCTACTGATTTTATCATCTAGCACAGTCGTTACCACTGCTAATTAATTGCGAAAGTTAAAGATGACAATTTCATTGTTATTATAGTCCCATTGGAAGAGATCCTTCAAATTGGTGGACAAAGGACTTTCTGGTTTTATTCATTGGCAGTTTAAACACATATAAACATATACGAGGAAAAGACAGAAGGTTCCTAGAGATTGAGTAGAAAAAGAATATAGAAACTCTCAAAGGGTTTTTATACATTAATTTATACTCTTACCCTATTTTCTCAATTTCAGTTTTTGATTCCTGCAGAGCATTTGTGATGTTTTGATTTCTTTTTAAAAAAGATTTATTTATTTATACATACAAGAGCTGGGGTGCAGGCCAGAGGTGTGGGGGTGAGAGGATTCACCAGAGCCAAAGTGGGGAGCAGAACAGGTGGACTGAATGAAATACACTGCTGAGGGGAACAGCGGGCAAGACAGGCAAGTTCTGCTATACCATGTGGGAAGCTCCCTTGCCGGGGATCGAACTTGTGCTACAGTGGCTCTGGATAGCGTCATAGTGCTGTGACTTAACCCATTTTGCCACCAGGGAGGCTCAATGTCTTGATTTCTTTAAAACAGCATTTTAAAATTCTGTAATTTTAGTCAATGATATGTGTACTTTATTTTCCATTTAAAATTGAAGCAAAATTCAAAGGCTGTTCTCCTGATATTAGTAGAAATAGTTATTTGAAATTATTTTTAATCTTTTGATCCTTGTCACACTACTCTGCTCTGCAATAATACACTAAAGAATTTTCAGAAAGCAGCTGTTGGGGACCTCATGTAACTCCCTGCCTTAAGAATATGCCATTTTATGGAGTTATGCTAGCAGCTGACATGCTGAATTGACCAAAAGGTGCTGTTTTAAAATACAGAAAATGCTTTATGCAGAAGTAAAGTCAAGATGCTGTGGACAAGAGATGTAAATTCTTTGTTGCCAGATGCCTTGTTCTTTTTTCATTTTTGTTCCTGAGCAAAATCTTGCATGGTGTTTCAAAAGCTAAACAAATGCTGTTTATTTATTTATTTTTATTTTGTTTCCTTTGACAGGGTACAAGACAAAACACCCAGTTTGCTTTAGTTTTAAGGTTACTTCCTTTGCCCCACTTGAATGAACAATAAACACTTAAGTCTGACTGGCAAAGTGAAAAGGGGGTATATTTATTAATTTTTTACTGATAGACTCATTGCTGCAAAAATGCAAAGAAACTTGATCACATTCATTTATGTGCCTTTGTTTCATGAAAGTGTTTTAGACCTACTGAACAGTTTAGGGATTGGTACATCAGACACCCCTGTGTCCACGATCCATCATACAGAATAAAACACTAGAGAGATCCCTGGAGCCCCCTATGAACTCTGTCTCGTTCTCCTCCTCCTGTCCCAGGAGTGGCCTCTACCCAAAACCTAGGGCTTGCTGTTTCCTGGCACACCTGTGAGACTTTACTACGTATGGCATGTAATTATAAGTAACATGTAGGCTCTTACAGTCTTAATGGTTGGAAAGAAAAATCAAAGAAGAATAACCTTTCATGGTACTTGAAACTTAGAGTGTATATGAATAAATTCTACCAGCATTCAATGTAAAAATTCAATTGTCTAAGCTTGCTTTTATGCAACATGGCAATTTGAGAAGTTAGGACTGAAATTGTATGCCTTGCAAAGCCTAAAAATTTACTACTTGACTTTTCATAAAAAAACATTTGCTGATCCCTAGTCTAGCATTTGCATGCACATACGTGCGCACACACTTTAAACTGGTTAGAAAAAGACTGGTATGTAGTTATATGTGACTTGGTCAAGAGGAAGTTGAAGAAGATGGACAAAAGTCTTTTTCTTAAACCCAGGAATTCTTTCCTTTTCTTGTCTCAGGAGACCAGTAATGATTGAATCTCTCCTCCCAGTTCTCATCCTATGAATGATTCTATCTTATTCTTCTCCATTAAGCTTCTTATCTCCTTGTTCCCACCCATGAATCTCCCAAACCAGCAAATTCTATTTGCTCTATGACAGAAAGAACAGTTCTGAGGATAGTCATTGCCCCCTCCTGAAAGTTCTGACTTGGTGATGTGCTTTGCCTAAGTCTCTGATTTGGCACATTGCATTCCTTGTATTTCCTAGTCTTCTGTCTCTCAGAATTCTGGCTTATTGCACACCAAGAGACCCTGCCCTCGCTGACTACCAAGAGATAGGCAAAGGTTAATCAGCAAAGAGTAATTAAGCAAATGATCTTTTCAACATAAACTCTTTCTCTAACAATGGCTCTTTTCCCTTCCCAAGCAAGAACTATGCAGATGATTATCTGAACTGATTATTTCCTCTTCCAACAGTGGTTGAAAAATCATAGTGCTAAGTACTCAAGGGGTATGCCTAGCGCTAAGATGAGGGTCATGGCTTTGAAACCAGGCAGTCATCTGTTAGCTGTGAGAACTTGGAGTTTCCATAGCAAAGACAGGGATGGCAATCTTTGGTGTCTTCCAGAAAAGGTAAAACACAAAAAATAATAATATTCAGTCTTCAACCTCAAGATGCTTTTAAGTAAGTAAAAACAATGAACAATAGGAAATGATTCTAGAGAGTGAAAAATCAAACCAGATTGTGATAAAGGCTATAAGACAGATAGAGGAAATATATTGAAGTGGCAAGAAGGAGAAGGGATCTCCTGCTTGGGACAATATGAAGTACTTGAAAGAGGTGGCAGGGAAAAATAAGGGTTTGCATCAGGGAAATTTAGAACAAGAATATTCTAGGCCATAAGCACAGCTTGAGCAAAGGTATTGAAACAGATACAGGCTGCAAATAGAGAACAGGGAATAGATTTGTTTGCCATGTGTGAAGGAGAATAGAGGGAGAGGTGGGGAAGATGAGGCTTAAGGGCTGATTAGGTAAGACCTTGAGTGCCAGGCAGAGGAGCTGGATAACTGAATTTATAGACAGCTGTGAGGCAGCTTTTTTTTTTCACCAGTAGAATGACAACTTCGCCTCTGAGCTCTGGCTTCAGTTTTAGGAGACTGCTCTGTTACAAGGCCTTGACTTTTCCTATCTTGGTCCAATGTCACTGCATGAGATTTGCTATCTCAGTACAAAAAATCTGAAAGACCCTGGAACATACTGTTTTACAAAACAACTGCAAAAGGACCAATCTGAGGAACATGATGCGATGGCCCCCATTGCTCCATTATCACTTCCAAATCAAGAGAAATATCCCTGATGACAGCGGAATATGCTGTCTCTTGGATTCTTATTCTGCCACAACTTTGGCCAAGAAAAGAGACCGGAGTAGAAATGTTTGAAGTGGGTGGAGGAAGGAAGGAGAAAAAAATGTTATTCTAAACAATGCCCATGGATTGGTGGGGAGATATGTTTATCAATGTTTTTGGTACATCTAAAGTGGCTTTCCATGAGTCTTCTTCTTTTAGTTGTACTTCTTATTCGCTTTTTTCATTTAGCTTAATGTTCTCATTTGCTTGTGTTGTAGCGTGTGTCAGAATTTCATCCCTTTTTAAGGCTGAATAATAATATTCTGTTGTATGTATATACCACATTTTGTTTATCCTTTCAGCAGTTGAGGATCACTTGGCTTCGTGAACCTTTTGGCTGTTGTGGGTAATGCTGCTCTGATTGTTGGTTTTTTTTTGGGTATATACCTAGGAGTGGAATTGCTGGCTCATGAAATAATTCTTTGTGTACTTTTTTGAGGACCCACCATTCTGTCTTCCACAGTGACTGCACCATTTTACATTGCCACCAACAGTGCATAAGGGATCCAGTTCTCTACATCTTTACTAACATTTACAATTTTCTAATAATATTTTAAAAACTATTGCCATCCTAATAATTGTGAAGTGTTCTTTCATTGTTTGTTTGTTTGTTTTTAGGTCATTTTTTAAAAAGATTTATTTATGCATACAAGAACTGAGGTCTAGCCCAGAGGTGCAGCGGGTGAGAGGATTCATCAGAGACAGTGTGGGGACCAGAACAGGTAGATCCACTGAAATACTCTGCTAAGGGGAGCAGCGGGTCAGACAGGAGAGGTCTGCTGTGCCATGTGGGTTAGCTCCTGGCTGGGGATCGAACTCAGGCAGCAGTGGCTGGTGATAGCTTGATAGTGCAGAGTCTTTAACCCCTTTAACTTCTTTCTTACACCGAGTTTAATAAGAGAATGTTAATGTACAAAATTGTAAAAATTACAATACCGGCGGGTAGTCAGGCTTTGAAGTGGCCCAACCCAGGTGTGCATTGTCAAGTAGTTTCTTAAAAGTAGATAAGAGAAAAATCAGCCACTAATTGTGCGATGATGCTCCCCTCTATTCCATATCGATGCTGTCACTAAAATCTGCTCAATCAAAGGATGAGCCAAGAAAAAGAAAAATAAGTATTTGGGAGCAAATGGATGTCTTAAATATCCTGCATTCAAAATCTGAGTGGGTAATGGTGGGTGTCTGGAAATGCAGAGACACATTTTAGTAGGAGAGAAGCACTACTTTGTTAATGAACAGGCACTTTTCATGAGCTGTAAAACATATTTTGGGTGAGTGAATAACTGTGATTGCCATTAAGAATCTCTCTGAGGCTATCAAAATGTATCTCAACTTCGAGAACTCCCATTTCCATACTGTTTATCTCACACAACTTCTTGCCAGTCCCTGAATATGCTGTGTTCTTTCTACCATGTCTTCCCATCTGATGTGTCCTGTATCCTCGCTCCTGCCTGAGAACGCTCTCCAGTGTCCACCCTCAGGGGACCCTGCTTAGAACCCATCACCTGCCAAGAAAATAGTGACATTGCTTCCCCATATCTGCCACCCCTTGATTTTCTTTCTTTCTTTTTTTTAAAAAAGATTTATTTATTTATGCATACAAGAGCTGGGGTGTAGGCCAAAGGTGTGGGGGATGGTGAAAGACAGAGTGGGGAGTAGGACAGGCAGATTGACTGAAATACACTGCTGAGGGGAGCAGCGGACCGGGCAGGAGAGGTCTGCTACACCATGTAGGAAACTCCTTGGCTGGGGATCGAACTCATGCTGCAGTGGCTGCTGATAGCTTCATAGTGGTGAGACTTAACCCGTTACGCCACCAGGGAGGCCTGCCCCTTGATTTTCTTACCCCTAGATATTGTTGCTTTTTAAAACATATTTTGCAGTTTGGTAAATCATTCCCCACCCTATCTTTTCCTAGCCTCTTGCAACCACTCTTGCTACCACTAATCTGCTTTCTGCCCCTATGGATTTATCTGTTTTGGATATTTCACATAAATGGAATCATGTAATATGTGACCTTTTGTCTCTGTCTTTTTTCACTTCTGTATTTGAGGTTCATCTGTGTTTTTACTTTCCTTTTTAAGTCTGAATACTATTCCCTTGTTTGGATGTACCACATTTTGTTTACACATTCATCTGTTGTTGAGTGCTTGGTTTCTTTCCACTCTTTGGATGCTGTTGCTTGTTACGAGAATCAAAGCTGGCTGGGGTCAACTAAGTACCGACCCCCAGTGAGACAGTGTGTCTTCAGCTTGAAAACCAAAGCCCTTGCCCAGGAAAGAAGGATCTCAGCCAGAACTTCTTAGTGACTCGAGATAAGAGGTTACAAGTGGGCAGTTCACAGGCAAAAAGAAGTCTCTGAGATGTACTGTGTTGCTCTTCCCTTAGCCTGTTGTCTTATGAAATCTTTAAAAATGGAATTAGTTATCCACATTTGTAATTTAAGAGATTTCTCTTTTGTTCTCTGTCTCTTACACACACACACACACACACACACACCCTGGATTTCTGTCTTATTACAAAAAAAAAAACAAACAAAAAACAAAGCTCTGTCAGTACCTGGCCTGTATCTACCGGGCAACTGCCAGCCACAGCAGGATGTGGGCTGCTTGGTCTTGCCCTTGCAGTTGGGCATAGCCCCCTTCTAGCCCCACAGGCATTTCAGATCAACGTTCTCACTTTTACCAAGTATTCCTCACCTTCCTAAGTACCAGAAGTTTATAAAAACTTTTTATTGAGATACGATTCACATTCCATATAGTTCACCATGTAGGTATACAATTCCGTGAATTTCAGTCTATTCATAGCTATCTGCCACCGTCAAGAATCACTATTTTAAACTGTCTAACTTTTAGAAGTAGACTAAAGTACATTTAAATAGTTATTGTGCCATAGTCGATTTAGACATTGTCAACATCTCAGAAGTAAACAATTTAGCTCCTGCTCTTCCATCCCCTGCCCCCTTTTACACCCCATTAGCAATCACCAATCAAACACCAGAATCTCTGATGGCGCACACAGAGGACTGGGGGGGGGGGGCACTGAAAGAGAACACTGAACATGTCAGCAAAGTTCCCGTGCAAACACCTCCATGTATGCAAGTATGTCTCCCAGAGCTGATGAGAGAGAGAGAGAGACACTATAGTAGCTCTTACTGCTTCTCCTTGTCACCCTGCATTCTGCCCTGCCTACTCTTAAAAACTCGTGATACTCATGATGCAACCCCCTCCCTTAGGCCATTGAACATAGGATCTTTCTTTGGAGTTTTAATTCTAGCACAGTAATTTACAGTTGTAAGCAATTCATCATCACATTCCAAGACCAACCCATGCAACTGCCTCATGGGCATCCAAGAGAATGGACATAGTTGGAACAGAAAGAAATTTGTCTCTGATCAAAGTCTAGCTGCTACCGTACCTGGGAAGCTTCTAGGCTCTCACCCTAGACAGTGAATTTCTGTGTGACTTTCAGAAACAAAATTGTTGATGCTCTCTATGCTTTTGATGTTTTTAAGGGAGTGGCATAGCTTTTTCTCTTCTAACATTTCTTTTTTTTTTTTTTTTTAATTTTTTTTTTTTTTTTTTTACATACAAGCTGGGGTACAGGCCAGAAGCGTGGGGCGGCGAGAGGGTTCACCAGAGACAGAGTGGGGAGCAGAACAGGCAGATCAGAAGTACACTGCTGAGGGGAGCAGCGGGTGAGGCAGGAGAGGTCTGCCACACCATGTGGGATTCTCCCCGGCCGGGCGTCGAACTCGCGTCACCGCTGCCGACAGCTCCACAGCGCAGCGCTCAACCGCTGCGCCACCAGGGAGGCCCTCTTCTAACATTTCTTGATAAGTTCTGGCCAACCTTTTGAGGAAAGGTTCCATTTGAATTAAAACTATATAAGAACCTTCCAGGTGTTGTCATTATTCTCACTGAGTTTTCAATTGTGACACCTTGAATTCTGAAAGGGAAATCACTCCAGAAATAATTACCTTGGTGGAGAAGCATTGGCTTTTAAACGATGAAACAACCCAGGAGCTGGAATGTTTACAAAACTGCAGGACTCACCTTGCAGCAGTCTGGAGCTTCCTGTTGGCCTAAGGGTGCCATATTTAGCAAATGAAAATTATTGGTTATCTGAAATTCAAATTTAACCGCGTTTCATATTGCAGCCTTCTTTGACTACTCCCCAGAGCATCTTATTGCTTTGTGTTTGCTCTGCATTACTGCTCCTTCAATTTGCAGACTCAGGGGGAGCTCCAAGAAATGAGAAATTTGTGAGGCAAGCACTAACTAGGATCCACTTCCCAGCGGACACAATTAGCCCCTGAACTGGGCCAGCAAAAAGAGAGTCTGGCAAGTGGATGACAAATTGAAAAAAGCAAAGATTTATAATGCCTCTGGTGGCCTGTCAGAGGCAGCTGGAGGCTTTGTTACCTTGACCCTAGGTAAGTCATTAATTTCTTAGAACTGCAAGTTCGCCTTTTTGCCTTCCTTGAAATGATAACAGTGAAAATACCAGTAGCCAGTGTTTGTTTAGGGCATTGCCATTTACTTGTCTAATTTAATTAGCAACCCTAATTAGTGGGGCATCTCCTCTCACCCCCTGCTTCTGGCAACTTATTTCATTTTCAATTACCTAGAAAGGAAAGGTATCATTATGCCCATTATATAGACAGAAGCCAAGGCTCTGAGGGGTTAAGGAAAGTGCTAGGGAAGGTCTTTCAGTTCTAAGTAAAGGGGCTAAGGATGTTTCACTCCACCGCCTCCAGTATTTTATTTAGTGAAAATCAAGTTAAGATAAACTACAGGACATGCCTGGAGGGGGAAAGAATTCTTAGAAGTAGAAGGAAAGGGCAGTTCCACTTATTTTGTCTTATATCCAGTGTCTGTGTTCATTCCTCCAACCCCTTCTCTCCCCACGCATCTAGGGCCTGGCATTCTGTCTTCATACACATTTTTTTAAGGTAAATGGGGTAAATGGAACCTCTGGTCTCTTCCTTACTGTTACCTCCCACCCAGCTATATCCCAAGTGCCACCTGTAATCCTGGAGTTTCCATGCCAGCCCCTAGAACCCTTGTCCCTACTCAGCAGCTAGGACTCCTGCCCACCCTTGCCATCAGTATTCTTTTTTTTTTTTTTAAAAGATTTATTTGTGCATACAAGCTGGGGTGTAGGCCAGAGGTGTGGGGTGGTGAGAGGATTCACCAGAGACAGAGTGGGGAGCAGAACAGGCAGATCAGCTGAAGTACACTGCTGAGGGGAGCAGCTGGCCAGATAGGAGAGGTCTGCTGCGCCATGTGGGAAGCTCCCTGGGTGGGGATTGAACTCTTGCTGCAGTGGCTGCGGATAGCTTCATAGTGTGAGAGTGGTCCTCAGGAAAGGGGTGTGTTCTAGGTTCCCTGCCCCACCCAAGGGAGGGTGGAGCTGAGCAGGAGAGATAAAACAGAGGAAAGGAAAGAGAGGGAGCAGGATGGAGAGCCAGAAGAAGCACAAGGAACAGAGAGACATGTGAGGAAGCTGTACTGGCCTGGACTGATTGAAAGAGATGTGGGTGAGAGACCCGTGGGGAGGTTGACTATG
>PVIJ01002165.1:0-70023 GCA_004024925.1 Scalopus aquaticus | reverse complement strand
AAACGTAGATCTTGGTTTTGATTTTGCTCTTTAACTCCCAGAATTGTCTGGCTGTTTCTGACCCTTTTCTATGAGTCCCTGCCGAAAGGTGTTTTAGACTTGTGGCAGGCTTTCGGGCCTTGCCTTGGGCTGATCCCATTTGGGTGGACTTTTGCCCACGAGGTGATGGATAACTTTGGGTGCTTAGTTTAGAAATTATATTCTTTGTCTTTTCTGTATTATCACACTAATTGTATTAAAGTTCCTTTTCCACTTAAGGTCTTACATGTTTTGTCCTGATGTGGCGGATGTCAGAACCTGTTTAGAGCGGGCAGGTTTGGGGTTCTGGGGTTCCCCTCTCCCTGCCCTGTAACAATAGTACTGAGAGTTAACCCTTTGTGTCACCAGGGAGGTCTGCCATCAGTGTTCTTAATTCAAAAGCCTGAGCTTTTGTTGGAAATGTTCATCCCTGTTCCTCTTTCCCTCTGCTTGTTTCTTAGAAACCTGAATCCTCCTCACCCTCTGTCCCAGCGCAAGTCCTGCTTTCCTGACAAAGTCTGTCCCAACCATCCTAGACAGCAGAGCCCTCCATTTGAAATCCTTCCGAGCACTTAGTGTGTCTTCCACATTTCAGTTTTTAGGCTAATAGTTTACGTCAAAGCAGAAAATCCCTCTGGTAACATTAATCAGTCCATTCCCCTCATTTTATGGAGAAGGACACTGATCCCAAGGAAATCACACAATATGTCCAAGGTCACACCCTTATCTAAAATATTTGCTCACTGCTTGGGAACAGCTGTTCTGAAGCCGCTGGTCCATCTCGCTGCCGTCTTGTATTTACCAGCGTATGTAAGGAAAGCCAGAAAGCACCATTTAAAGGGAAATCAGACCTTCCATTTTGGCAGCAGAGACGCCTGCTGGTTCTTCTAACCATGGCTCCTGTTTCCAGGAAGCACCTTCTCCTTGGACAACACTCACCAATTACCATTCCTCCCATCTGGCTGTTCTCAGGAACCCGGCTCTCACTTTAAAACTGGTGCGCAAAATGGAAAAAGCACAGCAAGTTATATGCAACTGGGTACTCTGGTTACCAAGATAAGCCTTTTCTATCTTTTCTTAGAGTTGGGCCTCTGTTCTTAGTCTCCTTCCTTGCCATTTCCATAGAATGGGGGTTGCCATTAACCCCCTTTTCCCAAGAGCACTTGCCAAAAGCCTGATAGCATACCTACTTGAAAATCCCAAATAACTGGAGTTTCTCTTTCTCATGATCAAAGGTTCATCTTCCAGATGCTCTTCTTTTCAGTGTGTTTAACTTAGGAATACTCATAGTCTTTGGGGAAGACATCCACCGTGGCCCCTACTCAACAGGATTCTTAATCGTAAATCTCAGCAGGACAAACCAATAAGATCACAACACAGGTATCCCACATTCAATATGCTCCACAGAAGAGTGAGAGGTGGGAGGGCAGACATTTCCGGCATCTCCCTGTCACAGTCATTCCCTAATACCTGTTCCCCCTCTTCTCTTTCCTATGCATTCCTGTCCTGTGGAGTACAGCATAGTGTTGGACTTTTCGCTCACGTGTGTTGCACTGAGTGGCCGTGACATGTTTAGTGTACTTGAGGGACGAAGGCCAAAGGACATGGATATGGGTGGTGTGGGAAGAGATAAAGAATGCCATCCTGCTTACCACCTTCCAGACTACCAAGGAATGCCCACTCCATTTTTATTTTCCAGAATGTATTCATTCATTCACTGATTAAACAAGTATTTCTTGTTCTCCTTGGACAACTCCTTGGACTGAGTAAACTAGTATTTCTAGAGTGCCTGCTATTTGCTATTCTATTCAGTGCTGGGTGTTAGCTATGAATAAAAATAGACTCTGTCTGTCCTAAAGAGCTGTGTTCCCTGGGTAGTACCTGATGGATGACCTGTCATGCTCTCATTAGCAACAGTAGGAGCACAGCTGATAAACCACTCTGGGTTGTGTGCTGAAACCTCTGTCTTCCGGATATGCCTGGGTTTGCTTTGATTTTGCTGTGAAGTATCCATATAAGACCAGTTTTGGTTTTGCCCCATAGCCCTGTCAGTGTGGTTATTCTAGTTAACCAGAAGCCAATACAAAGCAAGAAAATAATAGGCAGTTGCGTAATGTATGCACTTTTTATTTACACACGGCCTTTAAAGGTTGGTTTATTAGAGCCTAATGAAACAGGTTATATATATGGGGTAATTTAGTTGCATTTTTACTTCTGCAATAAGCCTGTAATTCCTGATGATTGCAGACTTGTTCTGGTGGTTGAAATGAAAAGAATGTCTAAAAATTAGGCTCCAATGAGCTTGATCTCATTTTCCCTTTTTCATTTTCATTTGGCACATGAATTCCATTCCATACCAATTTTTTTCCCCTGTGCACAGCAAAATTTTAAAATAAACAGCAGCAACTCTGTCTTTCTAGGTTAACTAACATGGAAATACCTAATCCTCTTAGTTTTCTTGATTTTGCAAACAAGGATTTGTTGGGATAAAAAAAATCTCTAAGTAGTCTAGTCACATGGACTAGGTATTCATTTAATGACCTTAAGTGCAACCTGTCGGAAAAGCAAAGTAATAAATTCATAATCTTCCTCAGTCATTTCTTTGCCTTATTTTTCAACCATAGGTTGTACAACTTTAATATAAGTAGTGAGTGTGAGTTCATTCATCCCTGTACGTTGGGGATATTCACTTCACAGTATTAGCTCAAACTCCATTCAACTTTCCGACCCTTTCATCTGAGCATGTGAGGAAAAAAATAAATCACTACCACCCCGATCTCCCACTACACCATGCAATATAGTAGCCACTGTTGCTACTCAAAGGTGGCTGGTGTGATCGAGCTGATTTTTAATTTTAATTAATTGAAATTTAAAAACTGAAGCAGTTTAAGTTTTTTGTTGTTGCTGTTGTTGTTAAGCCCAGCTTTTATCGGGAAGCTTACATTTGGAACAACTCAGGTACCTGAACCTGCTTTTATAACCGTACATTTTATGTAACACAGATTATTATTTCTGATGAAAATTTAGCATGCAAGTTGGGATGTGCTTAAGAGTAAGATACACACCAGATTTTGAGGATTTAGTAAAAACAATGGATGTGAAATATCTCATTAGTATTATTGCTAATATTTTTTATATTGCTTTTATGATGGAGGGAGAATGTTTTAGATATGATGAGCTAAAGAAGGTAGATTAAAATGAATGTCACCCATTTTCTGGACTTAAAAAAAACTGTGACTATGATAACATTTTAAATCATGTAAGTGTTTCATGTGATGTTCGTACTAGAGGGACCCCGGTCTGTTCGAATGAATGGAAGTAGCTTACCCTGTGAGAGCATCACCATGAGTTTGGTGACACACACGAGCAACAATTCCATGTCCTAGCCAACCGTTAAATATATTGAATAATTACTTTGATTGCACGTTTGTCAAACCCAGGTGGTCTTTGATACTTTCTGACTGCAGAACTGCATCTCATATTTCATTCCACTCATCATGCACAAATCTCAAATGTTTAACTTTTTTATTCAAATTTTCAATTTTGAAAGTTTAAACAACTCAGCTGATTAAGAGTCATTCAACAACATTTAAAAAATATTTTATGCTATAAGCACCACAGGAATTGTGGTTAAAGGCACCAGATTTTTGACTCTGGCTGTCCTAGGCTTGAATTCCTAGTTGTGTAACCCTGGAATAGTATTTTAAATTTATTAAGCCCTGATGTCCTTCCCCATAATGAGAGCATTAAAAGATATAACCATAATTGTTGATTATTAAATTATTATTATTACTACTATTATTGGTCTTACAATGGTTGTCCTCAAAGATTCTGTCAGCTATCTTGCTGTTTCTGGAAGACTCTACCAGCATTCCCTTTCTTTTGCAAATTATGTTTAGTGTTAAAATTACTTGTGCTTGTTCTCCTTTCTTTTTATCCTTGAGCTTGCTTCTTCTCCTTTTTTTCCTTTCTTATTGTTTGCCTATATTCTGCAATTAACATTTGATCCTTAAGTTTCTCTTCTTTGTTTTTCTGCTCTTGTCACATTTCAGATCTCTGTGAAAGTTCTATTTATGTGTGCATTGAGCATTTCCTATGTGCCAGACTCTGATAGATAATGGGGGTTCAAAGATGTATAACAAAGTTCTTGCATTCAAAGACCTAACTGGGGTGGGGGGAGAGAGAGAGAGAGAATAAATAAGGACAATAAAATGACATAGGGAACCTGATAGAAGTTGAATAAGAGGGTAGTGCAGGCTGGGGCAGTAATGAGACACTGGGTGCAACCAGGAAAGTGCTCAGAAATGATTTCACAGAGGGAGTGATGTTAGAATTGTTTTAACAAAAGAAGTAAGTATTGAGAATAGAGTATAAGCTTAGAGAAGAAATCAGGGAGGGCATGGTGTAGACACACCAAAGAGTCTGGAACCAGAATAACGTGGTCAGTAAATGTCAGTAGTTGTTACGGACTTTGGGGGTTGTAGCATTAAAAGATGGAGTTGAGACAAGACTTGAGCCAGGGAGGAGGGAGACTGAAAATGGATCCCAGAGGACTTGGTAGGCTTTGCTGACTTGCTGGTCGTGAATGACTACAAGTAGGTCTCTGTTTTGGAAAGATGACTTTGATAGCGAGGATTAGAGTTAGAAGTAGAACCTGGTCGGGCAAATATGGTGGAGTCTGAGTAAAACCCTGAACCAAGAGGAGATGTGGGTGAGGCACAGAGATTCAGGAGAGGGCCCTGGAGGACACTCCATGAGCCTCCATGGAGGCTGTGGCAGCAGGAGAGTCAGACGCCGGACCTGGGAAGTAGTCATCCACTTCTAAGATGGACACAGAGGAAGGGAAGCAGGTTTGAGGGGGAGAGAACATGATGGGTGTAGGGAATGGTGAGACTTGAGGTGCTATGAGGAGGAAGGTCCAGGAGACAATTGCTCTGTGGAGCTGGACCTCAGGAGAAACACCTGGGCCTCCAGCCATGTGGCCGCGGTGGTTGCCACTGGCTTCTTTTTCACTTCTGCGGGATCAATCCCTCGTCAGCACCTCTAACCGCCCCCCCCCCCCTCTCAGTGCTCCCAGGGTTATTTTTTAAAGCACCTTCTGTCAATAGTTTATGAAATTTCTTCTATAGATCAGATCATTTACTCTCACTCCCCTCTGCCCAGATTTCTCAAAGCAGATTGTACCAGCTCCGAAGGGTTTGATCCCCAAGAACCTAAATCAGTGTTTTCTAATTTCTCATCTTCCCAAATGGTCTTCATCTTCCCATCCTGCAAAGCTTAACACTCTCCACCAGCACTTCCTTGTATGGTTGTGCTTGCTTGACAACATTTTGGTCCGAGACAGAGCACATGACCGTGGTGAGCCTGATGGCCACACCGCACAGCTTAAGTGTGTAGGGGGCTGCACCATCCAGTTCGTGTCATTACACTCTGTGACATTCACACAATGACAGAATCACATAGGGCACATTTCCCAGACTGTGTCCCTGTCATTAGGGTCACATGACTGTAGATAGACTAAAACCCAAGCTCCTTAGCTTGACTCCTAAACCTTTCACCGCGCCCTCTGGCCATGTTCCGACCTGGCTCCCTCACCTCTTCCTCCTGGTTCCTGGAATTAAAACTAAACCAGGCAAACACAAAGTCCTGCTGCTGCCACAGGGCATTTACACTCGTCTGCATTGTTCTGCCCTCAGACCTCCCCAGGCTCCCTCTGCGTTCCTCACAGCCCTTCCCGTTGTCTGGAATGATCGCATTTGCTTACTCTTGAGTGGTCCATCTATTCTGGTCAGGATGTAAGCCCTCAGGGCCGGTGTCCACAGCACCTGTGGCCGTGCTGGCACGTGGAGGCACGTACTCGGTGTTGGTTCTGAGAGTTTGAAAGCTTGAAACATTCATCAGTTAAAGTGTTTCCCCCTCGGTCACTTCAGCTAAGTTGTTTTGAAACAAACTCCAGTTTCTGGAGTACCTTTATCTTTTGGGGAGGAGGCGGCGGTAGCTACATCAGTCAGATTCCCAATAGGAAACAGATGTACACTCAACAGGATAATTGAGGAGAGATTAATCCAGGGATTATCAGGGTTTAGGAAAACCAAAAAGGGGTTGTGGAGTACTGCCAAGAACCCGGGAAAATAGTTACACGGAGGACGCCCTGGTAGGAGCCTTTGGTCATGGTTTGTAACCACCCTGAAGGGAGGGAACCCCCTCTCTCTAAACCCAGCCTCTCATATACTGCTTGTGCCTCCATTGGCTTACCCAGTGGGTTGCCAGAAGGCAAAGGAGAATATCCGCATGGATCAGCCTCCAGGGTTCCCTGACAGTAGAAAAGGGTACAGAGTCCATCTGGATTGAATATCCTATAATGTCCATGCCACTCATTTTGTCCCTTAAGCAAACACTGCTTTGTATAGTTATTTAATAATTTTGCATGGTTACATGATGCCAGTGAGAGAAAGGTATTTGAGGACAGAGGATGTGCTTACCACTCCTTTTAAGAATTAGAATGACACGACAGGATCATTCCGCAGTATATGTGAACTTTGAGCCAAATGGAATGATATGTGAAAACTTGCTAAGTGAATGTGTCTGAAAGCAGAACATTTTGGTAAATCTTAGGAATGACAAGCAACCGTTTAACCCTCCACAACAGGATTTCCTTAGCACCTCAAGGCCTGCTGTTCAGGAATGACATGGTCATCTTTGTGTCAGTGCATCACATTTGACTCCAATCATAAAACTCCATTTTCTTCCCAGGTCACACAAATTCAGTCTAGAGAAGTAACAACTGATGAATCTCCAGGGCACTTTCTCCATCTCAGATCCTCTATTAAAGTTATTATTGAATGATTTTAATGATGATGCATTGTTCTGCCCAGTAATTTATTTTAGAAGCAAAAAAAGTGATATAATTAGATGTTAAAGAGGCATCACAAAGTTAAGTTCTAACATCATCATCTAACATCATCTAACATCATCATTTGTTAGGAGCTCCCAATGTAGACCGTAAGTCCTAAATGTAAGCAAAAAATAACAGCCTCCTCTTTAGGCTCCTACAGTATGCCAGCCACTGGACTACTTGGCATGACACCCAATAGCCTCATACATTTGGGATTATTATCCCAGTTTTACAGTTGAGATAGACTAAAGTCATTAGCAAGAGAGAATGGGCTCAGGTTCCAAACTTAATTCTGTCTGAAGCCAAGGGTCAAGTTCTTGCTGCATGCACAGACACGCGCAGATATTCCACTGGGGTCTTCATTTGAAGCTTGCGGTGGGGTAAGGGTAGGACTGTAGAGCTGGTGAACAAAGGGTACTAGATGTGGTCATGAATCACTCTCCTGCTTTGCCGTCATGCTGTGGGAAGTAAACCACAGCAGAGAAGAAGCATAAAGGGCAAAGCTGAGGCAGCTGATGGGTCCAGTGAATACCAGTAATTGACTGATGGGGGTTGCTGGCAATCCAAATTGGGATTCTCGATCTGCACTGAGAGCTCCCAACTTGTTCACCAGCTTTCACTGTGTGTACAGACATAGGGCTGCTATGAGGTGTCTGAACTCCATTTGGTATCCACAGCTTATCCTGTCTTGTTCTGAGGAATTCTTGGAGTCCTGAAACCAGGAAGGGGGTAGATAAATTTGTTTGTTGTGCAGTTTGATTATCTTTTACAACAAAGAGAAGGTATTAGAAACCTGGAGAGGGAAAATAAGAGGAAAGGATTCAAATATAAGGTAAGTCAGCTGGATTCTCAGATGTTTTTAAAAAGTGGAAGTACACAAATTTGGAAAATATCCATGATGTGGAATCACCATTTGATTTTGCAAACAAAACAAAATCTAGTTGGACAAAGATTTCCAGGGGTATTTGGTATTTTGTCGCTTAGCTGGCATTAGGGTTTGGGAGTGCTCTAAAAGCACTTGCTGCTGCATTCTAAAGAAATGTATTTGATTTACATAAGATCTTTTGTAATGATCAGTTTGGGAGAAATGCCTTGCCAGTAATTACCCTAAAATCCACACTTTCCCAACAGAGTAGCTCCAAGATCAGTGGGGAAGGTGACAGCAAAGGAAGACCCACAGGGTAAAGGGTTTCCCAGGTTCCCCCAGAGCTACTTCTTGCTGATTCGGATGTAGCTGAGGGTGCGGCAGAGTGTGCTGTGCTGAAGGGTCTTGGAGAAAGAGGCCCAGTGAAGGATCTATTAGTAGTTCTCACTCAAGTCAGACCTTATTTTTCATCACTACTTTTAGAAGTCAAATAGAATTCTACCTACCTTGTTTCTGTCCCTTGATGATAGCTACTTTGCGGTTCGTTCCAACCAGGCTCCAGCCTCCTGACAAGCTTTTTACAATCCCATTGTTTCTGTGATTCCTCACACCAAGTCGTGCCACATTTACAGATGGAGCAACTGAAGGAGACAGAGTGAAGACTTGTTCTCTTTACACCTTAATTCATGGGGTCGCTATAGAGGCTACTACAAAAGAGAAAATTATAGAAGAGCCCAAAAAGATAAGTTTTCAGATATCATAACAATGAAATTGATAGAGACTCTGACACCACTGAGGATAGAGAAAGAAATTAAGAAATCTAGAAAGTAGAAAATTGAGTTAGAGGGAGACCATTTATTTAACAGTATCTGGGGGTAGGAGTGGAAGCAGAAATCCCAGTTTGTTAATCAGGTTTCTTTACCAGGGTATAACACAATGGTACTACATCTATCTAATCCTTAGATTTGGGCTGAAGTAGGGGGAAAAAATCTGAGTTTGAAAATGTCTGTGATAAGGCAATTATTTGGGGCTTTTAAGTTTCTGGTTTAGCTGCATTCCTGTCTCTTTGTAATATAAGGTTATTCCAGACCTTTTTTTTTTTTTTAAGCACAAATGACCATAAGGGAGGTTCCAGAAAAGAGAGATGGGATTTAAAAAAGAAAATTGGGGACATAGAAGGAAAGCAGAGGAGCCATCTTTACTTTTTTGTAGACTTTGTAAGAGGGTGGTTCTCAGGAAAGGGGAGTGTCCCAGGACCCTACCCCCACCTCAAGCCAGAGAGATCCAAGATGCCTAGGACTACGAATCCCAGAATGCCGTCACCGAAGGAAGGATGCTGAGGACTGAGGGTGGAGTTAAGAAATGGTTTTGGGATTTAAAAACCAGACCTGTGAGCTTGGAGGGGGGCGATTGCTCGTGGTTGTGGATCCCAGTTTTTCGAGTGTGCCGTTAAGATTTCAGCTCAGCAGAACTGGTAGGACGCATTCACCAATTTATTCTTTATCTTTTTCCCTTCCCTTTTTGTAAATAAACCCTGCAGCTGTGTCTGCAGATGAGTCTTATAAGTCCCTTTAAGTGCATGGGTGAGAACCCACAGACAGGCACCCCTTTTATATCGGGGCTGCCCTGTAACAACTTGACCAGGTGCCCCATAGACTGTGCAATTGCTTGGAAGGTCACATGAGCCCTTTCCCAGAACTGTCTCCCTGTAACTATTAACTCCCAGCTTTCTGAGGCTGCCTGTGAGGTGTTTAGTCTGCAAACAGGCTGTTGGGCAAGGACCCTCTTGAGCAGGCATTTCCCAGTTTGAGAAAGTCTCCGTGGTCTGCGTGAGATTGGGGTCAAAGGCAGGCAGAGAGCTGCGTGCAGACACTGTGATTGGTTCCCAGAACCGAAACTGGTCCCAACCATTCCTCGAGGAAGGCTGTTTTGGGAAGCGAACCCAGAAAGGAACTAAGTGCGGTCATATGTTCATGAGTGACTCACTCAGGGTTTCCAATCCAGCATGTGACCCTCTGGCCACCGAATGTACAGTGTGGGCCGAAAATTATTGGTTCATGATAAGTAGGATTGTTTTATCAGAGCCCCTCCCTTCTCTCTTGGAGTGGTTTGAGTGCCCCTAGCATCAGTGTGACCTTGGCACCATGCTGCCTCCTCTGCCCTCCCCACCCCACCGGCTCTGTAACTTTGGGAAAGCTGTTGGCAATCATGGCAGCTTTCTTCATCTGTAAAACTGACATCACAATAATAATGCTTCACAGGATTTTTTGAACTTTATCTGGGGTCACACATGCACAGTGCTTACAAAAGCACAAAATTACCATAGTAATTATAAATGGTTAGTCAGAAAAAGAAACAACCGTAAACCCAGAAAGGACCTCTCATGATGACGCTAGTACATGTTAATACATTACGTCTGTTTGGCATTTTACAGTGGGTGAAATGCTTTCATATATATTTGATCAAGGGTAGGTCTTAGAATGTTTCACATGTGGAAGAAATAGATGGGTGAGAGACTGTAATCTGGAATGATAAGGGCAGAGCACCGAAGGCCAGCTGCAGGAATGCATTCCATTGCCTGGGGAGCCGCCCCAGGCGGAGTTTAGAAAGGGTGGCTCCACAATGTAGATTGCATACCCTGACTTTAGCAAGCTATGTGGGCCTCCAGGGCAGGCGTTTCTCCCCCATGGCCCCTATCCAGAAGCGAATCTCCACCACAGACCTGGGAGGGGGTAGACTGAGACGAACTGTTTACCGGCCAGAGGCCCCAAGAGGCGGCAGCTCCACACCTCCCTGCTTTGGCTGATGGCCAAGGGGTAGCCACCAGGTACCAGGAGCACCTAAGAGATGAAACTTTTTCTTTCCCTCCTGGAAAACAGGCCTTGGAAGATTATTGTGGGTAAGAAACAGCACAAGAGAACTGTGAAGAAACCAGACTTTTCTCTTCCAAAGAGCAAGTAACCAAATGGCACTGTGTTCTTGGTAAACAGAGTGGCTTCATTTGTCCTTTCAGTGTTAAAATCAAGGACAGTCCTGGGCAAACCTGCCCATGGGTCACCCTGGCACACAGTAAACCCTGATCAAAGTGACCCAGTGGGATTAAGGACAAAACCACTATTCAAATTCAAGGCTGGATAAATTGGTGAGACTTTGTAGATATTTCCTTGTAGTTGGCTATGGTGACTTTATTCCCTTTGTATTCAGAGTACTGAGCACACCCATGTCCTCTCCCCCTAGATGCCAGGAGCACTCACCAAGCACTGTCTTCAGGCATCACCAGATAGCTTCTGAGGTGGGCATGGGGGGCCGAAACAGACCCAGTTGAGAACCAAAGTGCCCATGTTTTAGGAAAATGACCACTTTACAACCTATCTGACTTACTCTTTCTTAAATTTTTGTTTGTTTTTTCTCTCCGATTTTGCCCCTCTCAACCTTTTAATAGCAATTTTTCTTTTCTCCCCCTCTGCTATCATCTATGGTCTTGTGATTACTTTTTGAAATTTTAAAACATAGCTATAGAATACAAGTCTGTCCAACCAGTCTGGAAAGAGTAATTTCATTCAGTTTTTTTGAATTTGTGAAAATGGTTGTTGTCTTCAGTTCTCTGTCTCAGTTGGTTGTCCCCTGAAATCCCCTGGAATCAAACAATAAAAGTCTTCATTCTTTCTTAGAAAAATCGTAATTAAAATTGATCTTCTTACTAGAAAGCTTCTTTCTTCTCATGGTTGGTACTTGCTTTACCCAGATCATTTCTGAAATAATGAAATTACATTCTATGTAAAAAACTTAAAAGGAGCTTTTTTACATTCTTGGAGATTTTAAAACTCAGAAGTTTAATAACCCATAACATCTGCAGGGAGGCTGCAGAACTAAAGATCATTTGCACAGTTTAGATTCTTCTCCCTGCTCTGTCAGTACCATTATTTCTAATTATTTAAAAGAAAAAATATCCCAAATACTTCAGTTGCTATAACAGCTATGTGGCCAAAAAGTCATCAGATCCACCTTTTAGTTTTCTACAAATGAGTATTTAAACAAAAGATGTCTAATACTGTTTCTATAGTTTGGCATAATGGAAATTCCAATTTTCTTTATTAGTAAATTGTTCCTGTTTTTAATTACCCTCAAAGTCAAAAATTCTTCTTTTCTTTAACCACTGAAGATAATTTCCCCTTTATAATATGCATTTTATTAGAGCAGATTTTAATGCGCTTATAAAAACAGCAGAGAAACAGGGAACACAGAGGAGAAAATAAAAATCAGCCCAGAGATGATGCTTATAATGTTGATAATGCTTCTTTTAAAAATGCAGATTACATATGCTTATCAGATTAATTTTTCTTCCGTTCTTGCTAGGGACCAAGAAATACTAATACCATTTTGTCGTGGTTGTACTTTTTTTTTTTTTAAGGTCTATTTATTTATGCATACAAGCTGGGGTATAGGCCAGAGGCGTGGGGCAGCGAAAAGGTTCACCAGAGACAGAGTGGGGAGCAGAATAGGCAGATCGACTGAAATCCACTGCTGAGGGGAGCAACGGGCAAGGCAGGAGAGGTCTGCCGCTCCATGTGGGAGTCTCCCCAGCTGGGCGTTGAACTGGTGTCACCGCTGCTGACAACTCCACAGCACAGCGCTTAACTGCTGCGCCACCAGGGAGGCCCGTGGTTGTACTTTTCGATGAACTTCCTTTTTCTACTGGTAAATGGTGTTTCTTCTATTGTCTATGCAATTCTTGTATGTACTTGGATATATTTCAAATGTTCTTTTATACCTGACTACTCAGGTGTCAGCATTTTATTTTTGTAAATAGGTGTCTGTGTTTTAGCATTCCTTTTTCACCCTCTTAGTTTGGAATTCAGTCTTAAAAAATGTATTTTTATCATTTACATAGACTGCTTTTAAATTAATTTAACCACTTTCTGACTCTTGTGTTACACTTGCCATGTATTTTGTTTCTCTTCATATATTTTTAATTTATTATTTGTTTTTATATTCAAATATTACCATGATTGTTTTATATAGTCAATATTCATTTAACTTTATAATCTTTACTGCTTTTTATTCTCTCCTGTGGACCATTTCATCGCGGACCATTTTCCTCCTCTCAGTGAGCATCTTTTAGTGGAAGTCTACTTGTAACAAACGCTCAGTATTCATTAGATTATGTTATTACTTTATAAAGCTTCAATGAGAATGGAATTCTAAATTCTCAATTTTGGTTTTATCTCAGCACATTGAAGATATCATTTAACAGCTATCATTCTGCTTTCTGGCTTCCACTGTTGGTGTTAAGAAGGACTATTAGTCTTTTGAAGATAACTGCATTTTGCAATATAAGCACAGTTGTTTATAGTGTGTTTAACAATTTCAATATCTAGAGTTCCTGTGCGTTTAATTTTGTTCCTTGTATGTCTGCTTTCATTCATGTTGTCTTTTTTGAAAAATTGAGGTGACGTTGGTTTACAACACTGTATATGGACCAGAGATACAGGCTCACACTTCTTCAGATGTATGCCACCACACCACACCCACACCAAGGCTCCCATAGTCTTCCACAATAGTCCATTGAGCACCTACTTGCAAGATTTCTAGGGTTTGTTACTGGTTTGATCGTGTGTGGAATATAGAGAGACAAAACAAGGGCTCACTCCTATTGTCTTAATGTATTGGTTCTCTTTGACTAGATGCTGGATTTTGTATTTGAAAATAGCCTTGTAAAAATAATTTGAGGTCCTAGCATTAAATTATGTTCCGCATCATTTATTTACTGAAACTTTATACTGCGTTTCCATATCTGATAGTACTAGTTGTCCATCAGCCGGTATTTTCCTAGTTATAAACTTTAGGATCAACTTGTCTGGTTACAAATCTCCTCTCCTTAAAAAACATTCCATTGCTTTTTTTTTTTTTCTTAAGTGAGCATGTTAAATTTAATTTAATTTTAATTGCATCTTGTGATATTGAGCCTTTCCATACAAGAATATGGTAGAGACAACACTTTAAAGAAGAATATTGGTAAGATTCTTAGGTATGCATTTTATTCATTTTGGGTCTTTTGAATCATTCTCTGAGATTATAATGCAAACCAGCATGGTTTAGTGCATAAATAATCACTTTAGATTGTATCATCTATAAAGCATGACTGATTTATAAATGATATTGTGAAATTATACTTGATCTCTTGAGCCCCTTGATTTTCCAACATTAGCTTCTGTTTCTGTTCCTTTCTTATCTGTCCCTATCCAGCATACTGTTGGACAACCAAAATCCCTGACCATTACCTTGATTCTGTGAGGCTAACCCTATATTCCTTTGTTGCTGTTGTTTGCTTGTGTTTTATGAACCAGTGTCCATAAAAGGATCACCATCCTTTCTTCAAGTGCATGTGCAGTGTTATGTACCATTGTATGTGATACCCAACAAGCCTGCTTGTTACAGAATCTTGGGGTCAGAGACAATTGGATATAATGCTGAGAGATCAGGATCAGGTATCTTACTGAACTGGCTTGAAGTTGTGGCCAGTTCTCTTCCCAGCCTTTGAACTTGGACAAAATACATAGCCTTTTGAAGACATAGCTTCCTCCTCTGGAAAATTCTATAATAATGAATGGTCATCATTGTATTATTATGAACATTAAGTGAAAGAAATGTATATTATTTACACTAATAAGCACCTCAAAGACCTCAATAAAAGTTAACTATAACGCAATCCCTTCATTTTACAGATAACTCTTAATTAACTTGCTTTAAATTCCTTAATGGTGAGAAAATGGCAGGCTTTTTTTTTTTTTTTTTGTATCTGAGTCCAGTGCTCTTTTCATGGTGCCACCAATAAATAAAAAGAATAAAGAATAGCTAAGGTATATGATTCTTACCAGGTAGACCTGGTTCTTAGCACTTTATTGAACTCACTTTATCCTTATTAGGCAGAAAGCAGTTACTATGGTTACTCCCATTGTACAAATAGAAGAACTGAGGTACAGAGAAGTTAAATGCTATATATACAACTAGTAGATGACAGGTAGGGATTGAAACTAGACAATAGGCCTTTCAGTGATGTTGGCCTCAGAACTGGCTCTATAGTCCAGTTTCCAGCATGATGCAGAGCTTCTGTTAGGAAACATTCTGAGAATGCGCACCCAGCTAACCCAAAGTTCAAGTGTGAGTTGGTAATCCCTACCACTGACCTATTTCTGAAGCAGGTCTCAACCATGTGTAGCAACCTCCTCCAGGTTCCTCTTTGCTTTTTTCTTTCCGCCTGTCTCTCTTCAGTTGTCCAACTTTTTCATCTCTCTTCTGTAAAGGATTATTTTGTTCCACCTTGGGCTTTCTCTGAATTGGTACGGGAATAGACCAGTATTCAGGGAAACTAGCTTTACTAAGCACCTACTAAACCCCAGACATGGCTTCAGGGGCCCTCATATCCATATTCTTATTCTCATTTTGCAGTTGAGAAAGCTCAGTCTCAGAATGTGTGTAATAAGTTACCCTTGTTCAGGCCATTGACTTGTAACAGTTGAGATTTGATTCCAGGTCTGCTTCCAAAGCTTACACTTATAACCAGAGCTGATAAATAGTCCTATGCACTGGTACAGCCATGCTGCTTGTTAAACGTTGACGTCTCTCTGCACCTCTTGGTAGATGACTGCTCCCCCCAGCTGTTCCATGTGACCCTACCACCACTGACATGGCCTCACTAATGCCTTCCCCAGGAACCCAGGGGCCTCCCCACCAGCCAGGATGTAATTGGTTGATGCTCAGCAAGGGCATCAAGGACCCTGCTCTGGCATCAAGACTGGCACAGGCAGATGTGTGGTGGTGCCCTTGAGGTACTTTTGCTCTTAACCACACCTCCATGTAGTGTCACATGTCATGCTGAGTACTGCTTAACTCCATCGGGACAGCTTGGGATGAATGAGAAAATAGCTTCACAGTTCACTAATGAAGATACCATTTGGGATGACATCAGAAACACTGCAAACTGAAGTAAACTCACGGCCTCCCCTGATATAAAGTGTAGGATGAAGAATGATGTATCATTGGACAGATGGATTTTTTGTTCTCACTGACACTGAGGTGTTAGAAGAAGCATTTCCTCTGCCCCATCCAGTCCCCATCCCCTCACCTATCAATGCCTCCATGCCAGAGCCCTCCTTCTAGCCTTCACCCCCTCCCTTAGGCCCTCCTTTGCCCCTCCCCTTACTCCCTCTGCCCATGGAGGATCTTCTGGCTTCAGGTGTCCACAAGACTTGCTACTTCTAGAATCATTTCTGTTGTATTTGGGCAAAAAATGTTTTTGATAGCACCTGGGGTTTTGATCATTGTTTAAAACATTTTTTCTTTGGACAAGGTGTGGTTTTGTTAAAAAAAACAACTTATCAATGAACTATTCAAAAGCAAGATAGATTTTTTTCTTCTATTATAGTAGGAAAATAAGTTAGTCTGTTTTCCTCTTTTCCAACTGCTGTGGATTCCTTCCTATTTTGTGGTTGCTAATAAGCCAACAGGAGTCTTATCCTGTTCTGTTTCTTTCTCCTTCTTTAAGCCATACTTTCCCCCTAATCTTCAGAGGGTCCTTGTATATTCGCTAGGACAAGCTAAGTAAAAGTGACATACAGGCCCCCAAATGGCAGCGACTGTCATGAGAAAAATGCATTTCTTGCATTCCCGGCGTGTGGGGGTTGGCAGGGTAGCTCACCTCCATGTGGAGATCCATAAGGAAAGTGGCTTTGCCTTTTCTAACTCATGATGCTCAGAGCTGCCTGGCCAAAGCTATCCCCACCAGCAAGAGGAGCAGAGAGCCCAGAGCGCCAGGCCCACGTCGCGCTCCTCTCCACCCACTGGCCAGAGCAAAGGCAAATTGGTCACACTAGCCGAGCATGGGAGCTGTGGTCTAGCTTTGGTCCATAGAAGGCGTCCACCTCTGTATCTTGTATTTTTCATAGTTTTTACATCCGTTGGGAACTTACAGTTGTAAATGTACCTTATTGAAGGATGAACTTGGGGAATATGCCACTGATGTTTTGTCCCTCTTCAGTATTAATTTTAAGAAGTAGCCTTGGTAGTACCTTTGCACTGGGAGGGGTGTTTATTACCTCTCTGGATGAATGATTCTAAAGAGCAGAGCAGGTGGGAAATTTCTGGGGGAGTCCAACCAGGTTCTGCCTACTCTACTCTGTCTTCCCTGAGTACTACTGTGCATGAAGCAGGTCAGCTCAGGTCTGGGCCTAGCTGACCAAGGACTGGTCATGTGACCGTTGGCAAGTCACCCGGCCTCTCTGAATCTCAGTGTTCTTATCTAGATCCACTAGTAGATATCTAAGGCATTTCACTGACCTAAGAATTTGGCCTGTGGGGATCCTGCAGGATGATTACAACACTGCCACAAAGTTTGGAGAGCATTTTTTCACTTCTATAGCCATTTAATCATTTCTTTTAAAGAAGAAAAAAGACAAAGAGAAAAGCACCCCAGGTTAAATACTGTTTATGAAACAAAAGGGATTTATTTGGAGCCAGTTTATGTGAGTGGTGAGAGCTCAGGGTCAGCACCCACATTAAAATGTACTTCAATTTTCACAAAAGCTAAAGAATGTTAACCCGCCTGTTTATGCTGCTGTATCATTGGACTTGTCCCTCTTTGGGATGTGGCATTTGGAGCACCAACCACTCTTACTTCTTGGGCCGAATCCCTCATAGATGATTTCTCTTCTTAACATTGCTTCTGAGCAACCCTTTATATTGAACCAATACTGCTCAGTATGGAAAAAACACACTGTCAGTGAAATGAGTTTTAGATTCCAGGAAGCAGATAAATGGAGAGGGAGCAGTGTGTGGACAAGTTAAGTGTACGTGTGTCTGTTATCTGCTGTAAGGAACCATGTCTTATGCACATAAAAACTGCAGAACAGGTCGGAGGCAGGCAGGCAGGCTGCTCAAAAAAGTAGTGTGTGTTGATATGTAGAAAATATTAGGCTAAGGGCTGTGTTTGCATTTCCAAATATTACCTTTAGTCTGGGCCACCTAACATTAGCTGATCTTATTAATATTATGTGGGATTTCAATGGGACAGAAACTATGTTTCTGGGACTTACTTGGTAGAAATCCTAGCAAAGGATTGAGGAAAAGGAGGGCCTGGTTTGATAATAAAAGCTGATGGGCTGTTGTATCACAAGACATTATTGAAACACTCTGAATTCCCAGTGTATCACATGACATTAAACATAGTGCCTCTGACTGGGCTTACACCCACAGGTTGACCAACTTCCCTGATGAGCAGAATTACTAAGAAATGCAAGGGTCCAAGGCATCACCCAAGAAGCTGATTTTTTCTTCAGATTTATTTTTAGTTATTTATGCATACAAAAACTGGGGTGTAGGCCAGAGGTGCGGGGGGGGTGGTGGTGGTGGTGAGAGGATTCACCAGAGACAGAGTGGGGAGCAGAACAGGCAGATCTACTGAAATACACTGCTGAGGGGAGCAGCAGGCGAGGCAGGAGAGGTCTGCTGTGCCATTTAGGTTAGCTCCCTGGCCGGGGATCGAACTCATGCTACAGAGGTTGGTGATAGCTTGATAGCACTGAGACTTTAACCCCAGCGCCACCAGAAAGGCCCCTCAAGAAGCTGATTTTTGACACACACTCTCCAAATTTGACAGACACTGATGCAGCACAGTGGTCCCCCAGAAGAGAGGTTGTTGGGGGAGAAGTCACTGGAGGTGTGGCAGATTCCTACACATTCTTTCCTATAGGAAGCCTAAGGTGGGTAGAGAGAGCCAAATCTCATTCAGAAAATCAGTGGAGGACCATGGAATTAGAGCTGAGAAGGAGAAGGGATTTAAAATGTAATAGCTCCTCCTAGTCTTTTTCACAGCAGGCTGGCGTGTCTTCAGGATGGGAAACCTAAGTCCACTGACTTCAGAAATCCCTCTGTCTACTGGACACTACCATCTTTTTTATTGGTACAGACTTTTCTAGGCTTCCAAAGGAGGACCATCTCTTCTTCTGAGAACCATACTGATTTTTGAAAAAATTGTTAATTCTACAATCTAGGAGCCAGGCTTACCAGGTGGCCTTCAGCTTTCAAAATCTTTAAATCTGTGGATCTTACAGACTATCTGTCAGAGGGTTTATTCCTTGGATTGTAATCTGTACCAATTGTAAAACATTGCAGTTGATTTAATAACAGCTTTTAGAAAGAGTAGGCACATTTTTGAGAGATGTTAAGTTGTAAACTTTGGCATATTATGAATGGAAGAAACAGGTTTCAAGTTATTGAGCAGATCACACACTGTGAGTCTTGAGAAAGTGTTAATGACTGGGTGGGTGGGTGAATGAATGTGAGTGATGGAGATTTCTGGTCTCTTAGTGGAAAGCATTCTTACTTTAGTGGAATAATGTCAGAAAGACCAAGATTTAAGTGTCATTCTACTTCTTAGAAGCCTTCTAACAAGATAATCTCTCCAAACCTTACTTTCCTTCACCAAAAGTAGGTTTAGCAGTTCCCACCTTGTTTGGTCAACGGGAGGATTAAAACCACAAGACACATTTTAATTTAGTGTCTGGCACTTAGCCAGCTCTAAAATGTGGCAAGAAATAAAAGGGAGCAGCATCAAGTTTGGATTTGCTATGGTGGTCAGCAAATTGACCACAGTTCAATAAATGTACGGAAATTATTAAACCTTGAAGTGCATGAGGAGGTGGGGGAGGGAGGGGGCGACCTCAAGGCTCGCAAGTGACCAAAAGAAGTGACATCAAATGGAGGAGCAGGACAAGCCAGGGGATCTGTTATTTCCTCCAGGAATTGGCTGAACTCAAATTCATTTTTTTAAAAAAAGTGAGCCTGGCAAAAATGATGCTTTGCTCTCTTGGTCGTCTTATGGAAGAAAGTGCTCATAAAATCCCACCCCTGGGAAACAGCTGCGCCTGGGGAAAGCAGAGAATTTCCACGCTCTTCTATTTTAGAGGCTGATGCTGATAAGTGCTTAAGGACTTGGGGGGTGGCGGGGGGTGGGGGGAGGGTGGCACTTGCCTTTCTCCTGGAATGAATTCAGATCCTGCAGGTGGTGTTGGTAAAACCTTTCATTGTTAGTGCCCCTGACCATGTTAGGGAATTCCTGACAGTTGGGAAAATTTTGAGTGGTTTGTGTTTTGGCAGCAGTGTTTCAGCTGACTGGCGTGGTTTTTGAGTGATGTGCTTCTCTAAGGCTTGAGACAGAAAATGAGAAACAAGGTAATGCCCTAGAGTGTGACAGGGCCATGGGTGAATAATTCACAGATTGACTTTGCTAATCCATCTAATACCTTTGATGAGTAATTTGACCAAAACAAACCCAAAAGGTAAACATTAAAATCTGCTTGAAATGTATAGATGTGGTGGGACACCAAGTTATCGATTTCATTCATGGTTTGTTGTGCTTGAGAATCAGGGCTAGGGTGTATTTTGTGCTGCCAGCAGGAATGAGGAATTGAGAAATCAAGAACAAGTGTTCTTTCTACCCTATAATAAGGGCCTGACTTAGCAAAACAACAAGAATCCTACTTTTGCACCGTAAGAGTCTTCCCGGTTTGGGTGGGCCCCGAAGGGTGGCGGAAGAGGACATTTCATGAGAGCAACAAGAACGTTGCTGAGTTAGGGTTTTCTCCATCTGTGTGTTTGCTCACTCATTTGAGCAGAGTTAGGGCCTATATTATATATTTAAACAACACTAAGTTTTTCTTCCTGGGCACTCAACTCATTACAAAAAAAGAAATATGATAAAATCTCCAGTGTTTGCTACAGATTTTCTCATGTGATGCAATCCTGTACTTTGGGACTTCAGTTTTTCACCTTCAGTAATGTTAACCTGTTTTGAACCCTGAGTTTAAAAGGACATAGAAAAAGAACAGATTAAAATGCTTTTCAGTGACCTTTCATTTGTACTCAATATGCTTCTCATCTAGTTGGGAAGACAAGATCTAAACAGGTTATAAGTTAAAGAAGCATTAAAAGGTAAAGTAACAACTCAGAATTATAGAGATAACACGTCAGCAGGCAGCAATAATTGCCAAACAGAATTGCTCAGGCTGTAAAGCTTTCACAATTCAGAGGTGGGAGAAGACCTTGTATGTGCACTGGTGAGCTGCTGGCCAATTCCTGCTTCTCTGTTGTGAAATTCAAGGTTCATTCAACAAGTTTTTTGAGCTTCTAAGCTGTACTGTGCTTCATCCTGGGGACCCAGAGATCAGCCAATCGACCAGAGTCCTGCCCTCACAGAGGCTGCAATCTACTGGAGACAGTCAGACAGTGGAGAAATAAAACTCACAACTATTTAATTACAGGCCGTGATGGTAAAACTTACATCAGGACAGGAGAGAATGAGAGGGGTGTTCAGGAAGGTCTCCTGAGGTAGTGGCATTTGAATGGCGACCAGAAAGCTGACCCCAAGTACTTGGGTGAAGTAAGAACACCCTGGCCCAAATTAAGTAACATCTTTTATTTTCACAAATAATTAGTTAAGGGAAACTAAACACAATTTTTCCTTGTTTGGATTCTGGATGTTAAGGAAAAGTCAGTTTGTACTGGGTGTATGCATCCATGCATGCAAACACACACCCCTTCACTTACACATTCTCCTGCACACACCCCACCCACCGCTCTCCCTTCCCCCTTCATTTAAAAAAAGTCATCCCACATTCCTAGCAGGTTTGCCTCAAGGTTTCCCAGAAGCTCCTGAGGGAGGTACTCAAGTAGGTGAAAGTTATGGTCACTCAGAGCTCTGTCCCTTCTTCCCAAGTGTGGCCCTGTCTTCTTCACTGTGCTCATATTACTGTCCCTGAGCCCCAATTTAGGTGGGGTCATTGCTAGCCCAAGTCCATCTTGATGGGTGACAACATAAGTCTACCTTGCTCATTGGCATATTTCCTGCAGCCACAGAGGAAAAAAGAGTTAAGGTGGCAACTGCTTTTCACTCACACGTACATCATTGACTCCCAAGAGGCAACGTGCTGTGGCCACAAGCTCGGCCTGCGGAGTCCGACTGCCCGGCTCCGATCCTGCTTACCCGGGACCGTGTGCACCTTACTTCTCTTCATATAAACCTGAGGCATCCCCATCTGAAATGTGTTGGGTCAAATGGGTTTGGGAATCCAGAATATTTCAGATTTTGGAAAGATGGCATATACTCAGCGTTGCTTAATACCTCAGGTTGGGTCTGAGGTAACATCCCATAATCAAACCCATCACTATTTCAACAAAGCGTGTGGCTGCTCCGATGTATGGAAGAAAGGATGTCTGTCTGCGGAGAGTCCTTCGAGACTAGCGGTCTAGATTTGATGCTTAACTTCTAAAAATACTTGATTCTTCAGAGTTGTAGAATCCTCTCTAGAGACAAGACTCCTTTACCAGCTGGAATAAAATTTCAATCTACGGTGTCTTCTTCTCTTCTGCCTCCTAAAACATGGGCTTTGACTGTGCTGGTCACAAGTGTAGGTGCTGTGGGAAAACAAATAGCCCCCAGGGAGCTTCCTGCCTTGTGCTGTAGGCCTGGCACCACCAGCTTTTTTCCTTTTCTGTTTGTCTGCTTTGCATATCCTATTTTTCCCTAGCTATTTGAATTCTGTTAGAATCCAGCCAGCCCCCAGGTAGACTATTATGCCTAATGTTGTCAAACTGCACTTTAAGAGGAAAGGACAGGAAATAATGACACCATGTGAGTAACTGGAAATGGTTCTTGGATGGGATGTTAGAGAGTATAGTTAAGCTGAACTTTGCTCAGCACAGAACTGAGGGCTGTTTTTCTCTGCACGCTTCTGCTCAGCTCATTCTTTGCCTGACACGGTGCTGCCTCGTGGATCACAATGATGAATAAGGTTGACACTATGCACCCTTTAAGTAATCTCCTGTGTATCAATGTTCATCATTTCTGTGAGTTTGGAGAAAACAGTTAAAGTCTTTGAGCTTGTATACTTGCTTTCAAAACAAAGGACTGGTATAGCTTAAAACTAAGATCCCATTTTATCTTAAAAAATCTGTGATCCTAACCAATTCCTAAATAGTTTGTTGGTCAGCCACTGTCCATCACTCTAGGAAGAAAGTAAAGGACATGGGCTTTTGTTACAGTAAGAGAGACTTGAGGTAGACCTCAGGAAGGACTTGTTGGGAGCAAGAGAGCATTGGGACAGATTTGATTAGGGCTTATTGTCTCCCCAATTAGGGATATTTCATTTCTCAAATATTGAGTTCTGATAAGCATGAGGCCCTATTTTATGAGTGAAAATCCGTTCTCTCATGAAGCTAATATTTCAAAGGGCAGAGGGTTAATAAAAAGTGATAAAAAATGAATACACAGTAAAATTACAGCTATTGAGTGCAAAGAAGAAAAGTACGGAAAAAGGAAAGAGAAGAATACAGCATTGGTGACTGGAGAGCTGTTTTAGAAGAATGATCAGGGAAGACTTCCTGGAGGAAAGTGATATCAGAGAAGAGACCTGAATCAATAAAGAGAGAGCTGGGTGGGGAAGAGGAGGGAAGGATTTCAGGTGCTGGTAGGAGAGTGGGAACAACAGGAAAATGAGAAAACTGGCCAGTTGAAGGAACAGCCAGGAGGCTGGTAGTGTGGCCAAAGTGAGGAAATGAGTCTGAGAATGAAGTAGAAAGGGAACCAGAGTGGGCAGGATCCCGGAAGGAGCTTTGAGGAGGACTTTGGATTTTATTCAAGCGTGAGGAGAAGTCATTGGGGAGTTCTGAGAAGGAAAGCGATAGGATTTGATTTAAAAAGAAAGATTACTCTCATAGAATGTAGATTCAGCCACCGGTTTCGTGTCCAACCCTAGTGTAAATTGAGTCCAGTCTTGTATTAGTGGATTTGATTGAGATGAATTCTTAACATCTCAAACAATTGGAAGTGCAACTCTATTTCCATTCTTTTTCTTATTTTTCTTTATATATATATATATATATATATATATATATAATTTTTTAGAAGGTCTAGTGAAGATAGATTATTTTCTGAAGAGAAAACTTGCTATATTTATTAAAGCGTGTACCATTTTTCATCTCCTCTTATAGTGCAACTTTTGGAAAGATATGTCATCAATCTACCTTCTTTTTTGGTCTACTTCTTGCCACCCTCCCTCCCTTCCTTTTTTTAAACAAAATTAATGTTTCATGAGACACCTAGATTTCCTGTATGCCAAAGCTCATACAAGGTGATGTTTGGGTAGTATTTGCTTTGTTGTTGTTTTCTTTCTTTGTAAAAAGATATCTTTGGAATAGTAAATAATATTCACAGATGGTGGAATTCAGAAACTTTCAGTTCTGTTTTCTTTGCACTTACCTTGCTTGAGACAAATGCTTGCTTCTGATACACGGATTCCATGTTGTGAAAGTGAAAGTGTCTACGGGTATACATTGAATTAAGCAATGATTTAAACTGATATCAAAATGTTCTTTGAATCTGCTACCACAGACCATATGTATTTTGTGGCTACCCTATTTCTCGGTTATTTAAAGCTAGGCCAAGACCTAAGCCCCCAATGACCTGTGAATGCTCGGGGTAGAAGTAGCCACTATACCCACCCAGTTGCCTTGAGCATTATTTGTGGGCTGCCTGGGATTGCTGCCCCAACAGTTTGATGACTACTCACTTTTGTGCTCAGGTAATATGTATCAAAGCCACAAGAGGGCAGCTTGTCCAGTGGGCCGAGGGATAAAAAGTGCTGTTCTTTACACATAAGATAGTGAGGGCAAAGGGTAAATTTTTCAAAATGTTTCTTGCACAAAGGAGCTTTTTTACATTCCTACCTAGTGTTTTCCGTTCTAGGAGTTGATCGTTTTTGGACATTAAGTTTTAAGGCAAGTTCTTTCTGGAGGTCTATTTTTCCCTTCTCCTTGGAATATAAATATCCATTTCCCCTTGAATTTCCCTTTGTCCTGTCTTCCAGGCTTTCTATCTTTATTCAGTCTTTACTGAAGCACAATTTACACAATAACATTCATACTTTTTTTAACGACGTCATTACCAAATCTAACAAATTTTTACATTTTTTATGTTAGATGGAACACATATAACTAAAACCAACTGCCTCAATCAAGATACAGACGTTTCCATCTCTTTAGAAAGTTCTCTTGTCCCCCTTGGCATTCAGTCTCATCTTACAGGTCCTGCATCCACTTTTAATTCTTTGAAAAAATTTTTCCTGCAGGCAAAGTGTTTTATAAATTTAAAGCAATGATTATGCACAAAAATAAGGGCCCTTTCTAAGAGACTATGAGAGCCCTGAAGAGATCAAGGAAACCAGAGGGAGTTCCTTTCCAAGACAATTATATACATTTTTTACTCTTTGTGGTTCTGGTTGTTCTTTGAATATGCTCATATTCACTGAGAGAGAGAACTGTTGTTAATTATGCAGTCATTAATTACCCGTTTGTTCTTCAAAGTTTATTTCTGCTTTAGTAATAGCTAACATTTATTGCACTCAAGGACTTGTGTTAATGAACTCAGGGGATTCTCCAATGAGGGAGGTGCCATTGTTAACCATATTGCATATGAGAAAACTGAGGTAGAACCACATGTGGCTTTGACTGATAAAAGAGTGAGTAGCTGGTTTCCTGATATGAACTGTAAAATATGTGAGATGGACAGGTTCTTAAGAAATGCCAGGCCTTACTGATCAAAGTAGCACCTGACTTAAAAACCAGTTCTTCTCTTGGGCAGTGTCACCCATGACATTGGCGGGGCGCCATGAGTCCAATTCTGCATCCTGACCTTGACCCCCCCAAGCATCCCTGTTTCCCTGGTTCTGTCTTCATCTTCTCCTGATGGGTCTCCTTGTCTTTAGCCCTTTCTGTATTAGGGCTCAGAGTGATGTTTCTAACATGAAGTCCTGATAATATTTTCTTGGTTAAAATTCTCCAGTGGTTCCCTGTGTGATAAAAATGTGAGCTCCTGGTTCCGTGCCCTGTCAGCTGTACATCCTATTGCTTTCCATTGTTCACTCTCAGTCCAACTGGTTGTCATTCTCCAAACATAGGTGCTCTGTCACATCCCTGCACCCAGGGCCTGGCTGTTCTTTCTTTGTAGACTATGCCTACTCTTCATCTGTCATCCCTGTCTGCTGAACAGATTGTTACGCATCCTTCAGGACTTGGCTCACGTCTTCCTTGATGAACTTGACAGACTCGGAACTGCCTTTTGTGCATTATTACCAGTGTCATATTGTTTTATAATGGTCTCATTTCACCTTTGTGCCCCAATAATCTGTACCCTCCTAGAAGGCAACAACTTGGTCTCAACTTGGCATTTGTATCCTAGCTTAGTATCTGGGTGCACGGCAAGACTGTTTGCACACCACCAAGAAGAGAACTTACCTATTTTATTCACTATTGCCATGCCTAGTGTCTGGCATAGGACTTGGCTTGACCAAGGTGTTCAATTTATGTTGTTGAAAGCAGGAATTGGGTGTTTTTAAATGTCACATTGCAATGGTTTAGCCCAGGGATTGCAAACTGAAAGGTTATTGGCATAACCAATCTATGGACGTATTTTGTATGGCCTCACAGTGTTTTAAAGTTTGTGAATTTGATTTCTAGCTAGCACACATCCTCTCTTGTTTACCTTGTCTACATCGCTCCTACCACCTTGAAGTTGGTCTATTTCACTCACTTGTTATTTGCCTCTTCTTGCAACTTAAGTTCAGAGAGTGCCAGGAGTGGGGCAGTGTATTAGTTTGCTAGAGCTGCTGTAACAAAATCCCATAGATTGGGTGGTTTAAACACACAGGGATTTTCTTCTCATACTTTTGGAGGCTTGAAGTCCAAGATCAAGGTGTCAGCAGGTTTTGTTTTTTCTGAAGCTTCTGTCTTGGCCTTACAAACCACTGTCTCATGGTGTCCTCACATAATTATCTCTGGGTCTGTGTATGTCTAGGTCCTAGTCTCGTCTTATAGGGACACCAATCCATTTGACCTCATTTAACTTGATTACCTCTGTAAAGGACCTATTTCCAAGTATAGCCAATTCTGATATACTGTCACAGAAAGCAGTTTGCTCACCAAAGCAGAATTTGGAAGGACATCACATGCACCTGGTTAATTGCTTCATCTGTGATCACTTTGATCTTGGGACCACATTCATTACACTTAGTCAAAGCGCCAGTTAGAAGTTAGGTGGTTTTCAATTTGGAAATATAAACCCTTTTAGTCTTCTCACTCCCCAAATTGACAAGTGGGCTGCAAACTTTTCTTGTCAAGGAATTGGAGAACAGTGGAGGTAAACGCTATGTAATGACATGGCACCACCTCCATTTGCTGTAAGCAAATAGGTCCTTTATTACCCTTGAAACTGGCACTCGTGACACAGGTTGGACTCAGGGAAGCAAGTCAAACGCCAAGTTTCTGTGGGTCAGAGTTCTTTTAAGCACCGTATGTTAATCAAAAGCTCAAGCTTAGTTAATTAGGCCATTGAGTTGAGGAGAACTTTGGAACAATCACTGAGTTAGACTGCAGGAGCTAACAGAAGTCAACCTTTTCTTTCCCGGAGATAGTCTGTGGACGCACCTTGTTTCTTGGAGGGGTGGGAGCCAGCTTCTGATCATGATTATGTTCATTCTGGGTGAAATAGTAGTACAATAAAATGAGGCATATGCAATCTACCTGACAGATGTTTCCACTTTAATATGAAGCCGAGTAGTTGTAGAATATTATTTGTAGATGGCAGAAAAACCAGCTGGACAGGGCTTCCTTCAAAGGTAAAGGAGTATTTAAAACAATGACAGCTTGCAATGCTTTAAATAATTTTGAGTGTTTGGCAGTTTACCCTAAAAGACCACAGGTAATGTGCCTCTGCAGAAAGAAATTTCTGAATGTAAAAATCATAGCTACCCTTCATCGAGTGTTTTCTCTCCTGGGGTTCCATGGGCTTCATAGGTGTCACTTATTTATTGTCCCAATGTCCTTAACAGATGGGTAACATTCAGCCCCTAGTAGATGAGACAAAGAGGAGAGTCAGAGAAGTTGAGCAAAGTGCTCAAGATCACTCAGCTAGCAAACAGGAGTGCTGAACTTTGAGCACAAAAGTGTGTACCCCCTTCCCTGTTACTCCACCTCTTTACCCATTTCCCCTTTATCTCCTTGTCAGAGTAGGGTTTTCTTCCTTGAATGCCCTTTAGATAACATGAACCTGCATAACCTTGTGGAATTGGCAAAAGGATGTGTCCTATTTTCACCATGTATGTGTGCCAGTGGAAATTTCCTATACCGTCCGGTTATGTAGCTTTCCTTGTCAGGCACGCATACACAGGGGTGTGTGATAATAAAGCCCCATGTTTCTTCTCCCTCCTCCCCATTCCGTTTAGTGGTCGCTAACTGCAAACTCCCCATTCGCTGTCTCTGGGTCAGTAGTATTATCTTTTCCATTTCAGAGTTCAGGAAACAAGAGGCATTGGAAGGACACCTTGCATCAGTCACAACACAAAGATCAGCCATTCCTGGGCTCCCTGAGGAGGTTTGGTAAGTCAGACTGGCTTCATCTTTACTGTGGCTCAAACTGATGTTAATCCAGGGTGGAGAAAATTAGGTGAGCATTATATAGTGACATCCAAATGCTTTTTTTTTTTTTAATCAGTTGGTTAAACCATTGGTTTGGCTTCTAGGTGTCTGCTTAATTGACTCAGCCAGAATGCCCTGGATGTTTGCATGAATGGCCCCAAGGACTCAATCCAAAGCTGGACACTTTAAATTACACAGTATATGTCAATTATATCTCAATAAACAGGGCAGAAAAAAGAAATGACAGAAGCTATATTTGGGTGACTATGCTTAAGCTCCTTATGTACTGACTTTTTCCTGTAGTGTTGGTTTCCAGAACAGCTCATGGGAGATCACAGAGTTGCCTCCTACACAGTTAGACACTCTTACCCAAAGCCAATAGTCAGCATTGTAAGGCATCGACAACTAAAATTCTCCATGCTGTGCTTCCAGAATTACTTGTTAGCATCCATTTATCTATGAATGAGTCCAAATCCACATTCATGTCAAATGTGTGGGAAAATGCGTTTTTATAGTTAATGCTGCAGATGGGCCTGATTCCCCAAGTCCCATGATTTTGGTTTATATTGGCCGTAAGATTTTCAGAACCTTGGCCTCCCTGGTGGCGCAGCGGTTAAGCGCTGCGCTGTGGAGCTGTCGGCAGCAGCGATGCGAGTTCGACACCCGGCCGGGGAGAATCCCACATGGTGCGGCAGACCTCTCCTGCCTCGCCCGCTGCTCCCCTCAGCAGTGTATTTCTGATCTGCCTGTTCTGTTCCCCACTCTGTCTCTGGTGAACCCTCTCGCCGCCCCACACCTCTGGCCTGTACCCCAGCTTGTATGTATAAATAAATAAATCTTAAAAAAAAAAAAATTGAAAAAAAAAAAGATTTTCAGAACCTCTATATTATAGGTGCCCCTGGAGGAGAGTACATTAATCCTGAACCTGTTGGGTTATGGATAAATCAATTAACAAATGTTTTCTGAGCACTGTCTGGGCGTTAGGTGCTTTGCTAGGGATTGGGCAATTAAGAGATTAAGACAGAAAGGATTACATTTCTGCCCCCAGGAATCTGATCTAATAGTCAAGGCAGACATTAAAAAATAAGAATATTGAGTAGACTGAAGAAGAAGTGGGAGGAATTAAGGGAATTTCAAACCTCAGGGCCTAACATCATCAGCTTGAGAGATGACCATCAAGGAGGGTTTCTGGGAATTAAATTGGGACCTGAGCAGAAGGAATGGTTTACTAGGCCGACAGAGGCAGGTGCTGGGGGCTGTACCAAGTGAGGAACCTTTTGAGGGTCCCCACATGGTGCATGAGTGTTGGGTTCAAGTAATAAGTATGAATCTCATGAGGTGAGAGGTGGAAGGAGAGTGGCTTCTAATGACCAGTTGTCTGTTGTCAAATAAGGATTTTGTCAAATTTCTGGAAGAATCTTTGAAATCCCCTAAAGCGATTGATTTCCAACTGATTTTTTTTTTTTTTTGGTTCAGACTTAAATTCTTCCTTTTCTGTCAACATCATTTCTAGAGTAGATCCCAAGTCCTGCCATTTGAATTCTCCCCAAATCTATGTTCTTAATTTCCCTCACCCTCCTACTGGTAGGTGATAAGCTTCCAGTGAGAGGTTGTTTTAGCCGATAAATGCGTCCACTTTCTTTCTTTCTGCTTCCTCGAGGGCATTGGCATAATACATGATTCCCCCAAAGAGTTGGGTTAAAAAAAAAAAAAGATGGTCTAAATAGACAGGCAGAGACCAGCTACATGACTTTGCTTCTGCTTTTGAGGAGATTCTCAGGTTTCACAGAGTGCTCTATGGTGACACTTTCTATCTATAGGACTAATGAACTGAGGCATTTTTGACCCCTAACTAAATTCACAGATTCAGAAATTCACATGTCACACATTAATGCACATTAATTCTGTGTGTGTGTGTGCTCATAAGACACATAGATAAACACACATAAACACACACAGTACCCCAATATCATTCAACTGGTCGCCTCAAGCCTGCTGGGTTTTAGGCATGAGTGAATTTGATTTGATATGATTATTTTCTGACAGGTCTTGCAAGTGTTGGGATTGACCAGAGCTAGGTAGATTTTTTGAAGAGGTCTATAATCTTTTATTTGGGGGGAGAGTAGGAAGGGAGCTAGATTTTTACCTCAGTTGAAGATAAGATTGGTCTGTTTTTCTCATACAGAAGGAAAGAGAATATCTGACCATGATTGAGATATGGACATTTGGACTTTTAGTATGACCTTCTGGTGACCTCTTTGGCCAATCCTCTTCAAAAGTTAATGTCTAGAACATTTTTTTCTCAAACCACAGAAAGTCTTAGTCCCTTTATCAAAATATGAGCATCAGGGTCTCCCTGGTGGTACAACAGGTTAAGCACAGCACTATGAATTTATCTGCAGCCACTGCAGCACGAGTTCGATACCCAGCCAGGGAGATTCCCACATGGAGCAGCAGAGCTCTCCTGCCTCGCCCTCTGCTCCCCTCAGCAGTGTACTTCAGTCAGTCTGCCTGTTCTGTTCCCCACTCTGTCTCTGGTGAATCCTCTCAACCGCTCCCCCACCCCCACGCCTCTGGCCTGCATCCTAGCTTGTATGCATAAATAAATAAATCTTTAAAAAAAAAAAGAGATATGAGCATCAGAATTCAGTTGGTAGAAGTCCCTAGGAAAGACTAAGGGTAAAAAATCATGGGGTTCCTGATGGAACCCATCAAATAGTAAAAATATTTTAAATAAAGTAAATAAAAATAGTAAAATATTTAAATAAATAAAATAGTAAAAATATTTTGAGTGCTGATTCTTCCCAACCCATCACAGTCTAGATTTCCATTCTAAGTAAATTAATAAATTAAGAAGTGCATTTTATTTAATCTGCAAGTTACTTTTGAAAAGGAGGGAAAAGTAGCTTGCTTCAGATATTGTTCCCTCTGGTGAAAATGGCTCTTCATGCATCTGAATTGTAAGTCTTGTTTAGTCAAGTCACAGATCTATTAAAAACAAATTTGCCTAAAATTTCCCAAAAGGTATTCCTTTTGGAATATGACTCAAATAATAACTCAGATAAGGCTTAAGGTAAGCTCCTCACATTTGCACAACTCATGTGGACCATAGGAAGGAAACTTGCTGAAAAGCAAATATACAAAAGGTCAAGCAACTGAGTTGGAATAGATTCTCTTTTGTAGTCAGCTATTTAACAGGGGCCTGTCACAAAATAACCCCAAGCTGCTCAAGGCAATCCCCAAAAGCAGGTTCTAAACTGTTCTTCACCTGAAAATGAAGAAATATCTTTTTTATCACATATTATTACTTCTTACTGTTTGTTTTGTACCACATAATCTATTATATGGAGGGGGGGAGCCTATAATTTAATTTGATTCAAATTAATAAACCTACAAGGGACCCTATGTGAAAGATTGGGGTAGGAGCATGAGGGATACAAAGATGATGTAGACGTGATCCTTGCCCCGGAAGAGTTTTAAGAATGAAAGTTAATGGGCCTCCCTGGTGGTGCAGCCGGGTGAAGGCTCTGCACTGTGGAGCTGTCCGCAGCGGCGACTGGAGTTCCGCACCTGGCCGGGGAGAATCCCACATGGCGCGGCAGACCTCTCCTGCCTTGCCCATTGCTCCCTTCAGCCTGTTCTGCCTGTTCTGCTCCTGCTCTTGATTGTCTGCATAGATGCCTGTTCTGCTCCCCACTCTGTCTCTGGTGAACCCTCTCACTGCCCCACGCCTCTGGCCTGCACCCCAGTTTGTATGCATAAAATAAAAAGAGAGAACTATGTTTAAGAAAAAATGAAAGTTTAAGAAGAAATGTTAACAATAAAACAAAAGTAAATGAGAATAAGCAGCATCACAGCTCAAATATTTAACTTTTGAAAATGCAGTAGAATTCAATGGATCTTATCTGTATCCAGACTTCCCTGAGTGTAGATTTACCACCCTCTTCCCTGGACCTCTAGTTCTCCTTTTCTTTTGTCTGATCTCTGATCCAGCCAAACATCAGTGCTAATTCAGATACAGAATTTGCTGGTTTTGAGAATTTAGGCAAAGGTAACCCTGAAATCCTATGTAGTTTTAACAATCAGTGTGTAATTACTGGATAACATAAAGCTGAAGAAGTTTCTAAGAATTGGGTGTCAGGGTAACTAGGCTCAACTCTCATTAGCCTGTGTGGATACAGTCACTCAGTGACTTCATAACAAGGCAATCCTGTAACTGAGATGATGCTGAACTATATTTTGGGGTCCAAATGAGCCTGTGTTTGAAAACACTGGTTTTCATTAAGAAATTTATAGCTAATCCCAAACTAGATGATTTCCCCCTTTTAAAGTATTTCATTCACATGAGCAAAAGTTTCATAGAAACAACACTTTCTTTGGCAACCTGCTCTCCAAGATTTGCTCTTTGCCAAACAAAGTAACCCATTTTCAAGACTGGAAAGGTAGAAAGAGGGATGTGGACAGTGACTCAATCAGTAATGTGATGGCGGGCAAGCAGATGTGTATCCACAAAGGAGGACCGTGATCCCTAATGGAGGAGGTTTGTTTCCACCATAGATAAGGAAAAAGAAAGTGGTGGGCATCTACAAAACGTGTGTCTTTTGGCAGAGTAACATATCAACGGTAACATTACACTTTGCAGCAGGCTGTTTGTTGCTGTGGAAAGCAAGACTACTCCAAGGTTATGAGGCTGAAATCTGTGGCTAATGTCAGCACAGAACCTTTAGGCAAATTTCATGGGTTAGTGACATGCAAATGTCAACCCTGAAGTTTCCAAGAACAAGGTCTTCAGTCATTGGACATGCATCAAAGTCAAGGCCTCATCCCAAGCTAGATACACACTGGTTCAAATAGGTTGTCCCCAGGTGTTGCTGCAGCAAAAGCAGGTGGAAACAGAATATCTGACTTTCACTTAGGCCAGACGCATAGGCATCTATGCAGACAAGCAAGAGCAGGGGCAACCAGATAAAGAATGACAAAAATTTGGTGTCTTCAAACTAAGTGAGGACCTTTCAAAACTATGACAACATCAGCAAAATATAAGGGACAGCTTTAGCAAAGAATGAAGTAGTTATTAAATCAGGCTGAGATAAAAGGAGTTAGAATTCAAACCAGGGCTTTAAATCTAGGTACACCAATACTTAGTGAATTTTGGTCATCTCCCTGCATACAGTCACCAAGTACTTCTCAGAATCACAAAATAAGAAATCCTAGTTGTGATGATGACAATGATAATAACAATAATCAACATTTATTGAACTCTTACGTTTGCCAGGCACAAAACAAGTCTTTTACTCACAATACTTGTGTGGCCTCATTGGATTTCTACAATAATCCCATAAGGAAGGTGTTAGGAATCCCTGTTTGGTAACTAAAGAGACCGAGATTTTAAAAGAGAAAATAACTTGCGCAAGTTACAGTGCCTGGCAAAGCTGGCACACTCAACTAGTTACGACTGAGGCCAGAGTCTGCACTCAATAACATTTTCTTTTCTCTCACTTTATTGTAAGAACACAGTATGTAATATACATGCATGCTCTATAACATAAGAATTATGTGTTCATCCACTTTGTCATCAGTGAGGCCTCCTGTCCAGTGCAGGCTTGTAGTACTTGAGTCTTTTGGCAAATCAAAAGTTAGTGGTGTTCATTTGAGGTCACTGCCCCAAACCCCCAAGTTGTTCAAGGGTCAACTGCAGCTTAGTATGCAGATTCTTTTTCTTTCTTCTTTTAAATAATGTGCAAACGTTGTCCTGGTAGGTTCTGTGTTGCCCTCCCGTCCCCCTCACTAAAGGACCAGGCTCAACCCTTAACCAAGGTGACAGAGCAGCATAATTAGTCATGTCTGACGCCACCCTGCTCCTGTGCCCCTTGAACAGTTCTTGCTCTGGGGTATCTGCTTTTGCTTCAGCTTTCACTCATTGAGTGGACAATTGCTGGTTTAGACTTTTGCTTGTTAGCCTGGTGAATGACTATTTCTCTTTCCTTTCAAACAGTACAACTTGTACTCTCTAGCAACTATTTCCCTTTTTGTTTTTCCTATGTTCTGCAAAGATGGATTGGTGCTTCAATACCTTTGACTCACAGTCAGATGCTCTCACTGATTGTTCCAATTCTGTCTAAGAATGGATCTCTTGTTTATATTGCTCCAATGTGTATCCCAGGAGCCACAGTTAACACATCCTGCCCACAACACCACTCAGAACATACAGCGTAGTTACTTAAGGCTAAGACTCTCATCTGTTACAGTGGACTGTATAACCTTGGTATGGTTTACAGATCAGGAACATTTTGTCTCATGAAAACCCCTGCTATGTGATAGTCATTTAAAATATGCAACAGATATGCATTTGCACACATTTCAGTTCCATTTTAAGTCACGGTCTCAAAGTCTCACCTGGGTAGTGTCTAGACGGGATGTGACGTGACTGATGAATTGTTTAATAAAACCAATTCAATCTCTTAAAAAACAATGACAAAAATCAAAATGCATCTGATTCTCCAGACACCATTAAGAAGAGGTTATTGGTTGAAAGAGAGGAGGCCCATAGAAATGGCCAGCCCTGGATCTCAGAGTCCATGATGCTTGTGGTCGTTCTTCTTCACCCTGCTGCCTCACTGGAAAATTTCTTTTGTAGCTTTTCCTCTTCACTTACACTGGCACCTTCCCAGTCCCAATCATGAGTCTATCCCTGAGTTACTGTGATAGTCTTGGAAAGAAAAACAAACCAACCTGGAAGAAACTATATCATGTGGTCAACAGTAGTGAAACTGATTGGTAGAGGTCTGATTTTTATTGTATATCTGCTTTTCTGGAGCTTATATATTTTCTTTTATAAGCAAATATTACTTTCCTAAAGGAAAACCAGAAGCCGTTGTTGGACTAGCCTTTGGTCTTACTGTCTGTATATGTTTTGCCACCCATTCTGTGACTTGCTGTCAGATTTGCCTTCCTAAAACTCAAAAGCTTCCTAAAAGTTCTCCTGTCATTAGCCTTTAACGTCCGGCATTTGAGAAAAGTTCAAATTCCTGAAATCCAAAGGTGTCCTTACTCCACCCCTCCCTTCCTCCTGTGCTCTTATCTCCCACCATACCCAGCACAATGGCCCCCCAGCCCCAGAACCAGAGCTCTCCCAGTTCTTTTGCCCCTGCTGGTCTCTCCATGAGACCATCATACTCTTTGTCTTCATAGATCAGCAGCTAGATTCTTTGAAGAAGATCATAGCAAAGATGAGATGACTTGCAAGTAGAGAATGTCAGATTTGGGTGGGCCTGATGGAGAATTAGGTATTGGATGCCTTTGTCATCAAGAAGGTGATGTAACTAACATGCACCCAACATTGACACTTCATTCAACTGGTGTGGAAGTCACCAGTCGTGGGGCCCGCGCCTCTGTGCTAAGTGGAGATCAGCAAACTCCACCCCATTTCACAGTGTTTATGTGTCTTGTATGCAGCTAAGAATGTTTATTTTTTACATCTTTAAGGGTCTCAAAAGAGAAAATTTGGAAACATGTAACAGAAATTGTGTGCCATATAAAGCCTGAAGTATTTGTTCTCTGCTTGACACTAGTGAGCTTTTAAATGCAGGTCCAATCAGTTTTCAAAGCAAGCTCCTTTCTGAACCGTCAGCAGAGCCTGTGACTCAGCGCAGTGGGATAAGCCCCCGTGTTCTCCCTGTGGCGAGCCCCGCAGACCAGATAGGCCGCCTGGCTGGTGGCGAGTAGCCCGCACCAGCCGGCCTGTCGCCTTTGTATCTGAAGGAGGCGGGCCCTGGGTTAGTGCTCCAAGGTGGAGAGTCCTTGGACCCAGAGCTGTGCCTTCTGGTCTTGACTTAGGAAATGTGATGAGTCACAGTTTCTGGCTGTATCCTCCTTGACATTCAGCTTTCACAAAATACATTTTGAAGGCCTCAGAAGGAGGAAGCTGCAAGCTTGCTAAGCTTATCTGAGAGGGAAGCCCAAATGTGCCTCTGAGCTTGATCTTTTGCTTTTGCTTTCTGCAGACATTCCTTTCAGCACCCAGGGCTGGGTCTAGACCGAGTGGACAATGGAAGGGTTGCGCTGGGGGTTCTGGCAGAGCCTAGGCAGGGCTGAGCCAGTGCCTGAACTCAGGACAGCACTGCCAGGTGGGCCTGAGGTGAACGACAAAGTTGATAGTTTTCAAAGTACAATATGACTCTTACTTTCCTTCTAATGCCCCTAGACCAGGTGTCTCCTCCCTTGGTAGGAAACTTTCTACCTGTCCCATCCTCTGGTTTTTCACCAAGTCTTACTTTTGTAAAATGCGCTTCTTCTCAATACCTAAGGCTCCGATTTGGGCGCATTTTCTCATCATCCCTTTTTCCTCCCCTCCCTTGCCCCATCCTCTCCTTGGCTAACTAATTTTCCAAGTTCTGTTGTCCTTGGCTTCTGTACACACACTGCCCTTAGTGTTATCCCATGTGCCTCACACCTACTAAAAATCCTAATTTACAAAACAAAAAAGATTTGGAAGGTACATCTTCCCTTTGTTAAAGAACTCTTTCCCATTTGATAAACCAGATTAGTGTCTCTCTCTCCACCAAGTGGATCACTTTCCACATTCTGTCATAGGCACTGGTAATTGGCCATGGGTCCCTAGTTCACTGCAAGCAAATTTATCTTTGCATTGGCAGATCACGTGGGACAGTGGAGTGCACACCCTTTTCTCCCATGCTGCATCATACGGAAGTTTACTTTCTCTAGTTATTTACTGTCCACTTTGAGCTCATCTGTATCCCGTGGCCTGGAACATGATCATATGGGCGTCCTTACAATGGTGGCTGCATTTGCTTCAGTTTGCAGAGATTCATTTGGAGAAACTCCCAATTTTATTCTCAAGGATGATTCTAGCTTAGTACCAAGCTCCTGTTGCATCCAGTGAATAGCAATAAGCAGTGCCTGTGCACCTTTGGACCATTCTAGAATTCTCAGCTCTGAACAATGCTGTTGCCTTGGCCAGAAGCACCCACTAGGAGAGTCAGCACCAATTCCAGATGCTGGTGGCCGATTCTTGAATTTCCTGAGACAGTGTATTTACAGCCTGTTTTTACCATTTTTCTAGTAGCAGGAAAAGCTATGAGCTATGAGGAAGGATAATAAGCAACAGAAACTGATTTACTAAAATTTGAAATGCAGATATTCAAAAAGAGCCCATCATCTGTGGGACTCTCCATTATGTGTAAGCATAATAGTCACAAGCTGAGATTTTCGTGTCTGAGCAGGTAGATTCCAGTCTTACCTTCTACCAATAGTTAGCTTGACTTGACTGCTTTGGGTTTCTGTTTCCCCTTTTGTAAAATAGGGTTATAATTGCACTTACAATATATAATTTGGGAAATGATTGAAGACGTAAGAATTAACAATTCATCTGATACACAGTGAGTGCTTAATAAGTGTTGGTTTTAGGGTTTCAGCGCATACATGGGTGGGCATAGTCTAGCGAGGTGTTTCTCAAGTTTTTGGGGTTCAGCATTTCTTAGTAGGCAAAGGAAATAAAGGATGCTCAACTAGACACAAACTTCAGATAAGCAATAAGCATTTTTTTAGTGTAACTATGCCCCAAATACACATGGATACTTATTCTAAAATTGTGTTGTTTATTTGAAATTCAAAGTTAACTGAGCACCCTTCCATTTTTATTTGCTAAATCTGATAGCACAGTCTCAAAAATTATTGAGGACCACAAAGTATTTTTATGTTATTTATGTGGATTGTATCTGTTGCTATTTACCATATTAGAAATCCAGACTAAGAAATTAAAAATATTTATTTAATTCTTTACTAGACTAGTAAACTCTGATGTTAACATAAACAACATTTATATGAAAAAAGTTATATTTTCCAAGAGTGACAAGTGTGCACTGTTTACATTTTGGCAAATCTTTTTTTAAATCTCTTTAATGACTGACTTGATGGAAGTCGGCTCTATTCTTATCCATCTCTCTGCCTTCAATTTGTTGAGATATATTATTTTCATCCACATACATAAAGAACAGTCAGTCTCACAAAAATATGTATTTGGAATGTGAAGGAATATCTTAGTAAACTTTCCAGATATTCATAAACATTCTCTTTTGATACTTAACCCCACTCTACAAGAGATAGTTTCTTAAGGACTAGTTGCAATATGATACATGAAACCTTGTCAATGAACTTTTTATGCTCTGTTACATTAAAAACCCACTGGTTTCTCTTGTACTTTATATGGATTTTTTACCCATGCATGATTCTGTAACATGAATCAGTCATTTGGAAAATATGGTTTACTGAGTTGTGAAGATATTCCAAATATTAGCACATTTCACTATGCAGTATTTAAAAATCGCACTTGTTAATATTACAGCTAATCTCATCAGGAAAGCTTTGAATTATTGGCAAACTGTCGAGCTCATGATGGCCAGTGCAAGTTCATCAACATATTAACCTTTGAGGAGTGAGCTGATTGCCAGGAGCAGCAAACATGAATAGAGGTAGAGCTTTCAATCCCATTGCCCAATTTCTAGGGAGGAGATAGTAACTGGAGGGTGAGTCAGTCGCCAATGGGTGATGACTTAGTTATTCATTCCTATGTCATGAAACATCCATAGAAACTCAAAAAGAGGGTTCTGAGAGTTTACAGGTTGGTAAACCAGGGATTTTCCATGTGCTACTGTGTTGGACCCGGAACTCCATGAAGTCAGAAGTTCTTTGTTCAGATATTTTTTCATCTAGCTGTTGATTCCTGCCCTTTCGTATCTTTTGTAATAAACTGGTAATCGAATGGGTTAACCAAATTAACTTTCCTTAGAAGTTTGAATTTTATTGTTGGATACAAATATTATCAATTGTGTTCTTTGAAGTCACAGCCGCACTTCGTTCATTTTCCAGAAAATGTCTGCCAAATAGCCAAGTGAGAATAACATTAGTTTGTCTGTCAGTCATTCAGTGAAGTGAAATTGGTGTTCTGTGACAAGGGCAGTAGTAGTTCACTCTGTCGCACAATTATACAGGAAGTTTTCCTTGAATCTATTGTGATAATTGAGTATGTGGCAACAGAGTGTTATGCATACATCCCATTTCATCACACAGAATATTAAAAATATATATACTCGAGTTGAGATGTAAAATTAAAATTGTCCTGCTTCATCAAGTATATTTTTCAGGGAAACTGATTCTTAAAGAAAAAAAGATTGCCTGCTGGTAAAAAAAAAAAATACTATGATTATTAGGACATTTAGTGCCACTAGCTTATTTTGTGCTGAGGGTACCAGTAGTTTTGCCCACCTTTTCATCATTTGTGAAAATGTCAATTCAGTGAAATAGACAAAAACACTATAGTTATTTTGAAAATGCCTATGGCCTTGCAGACCTCCAGAAGAGTCTCAGGTTCCCCAGGGGTACCTCACTTTGAGAACTGCTAGTCTAGCGAATAATGTTGCGGTGGACGGACAGTGTTGGGCAGTAGATTCAGCATGTGTGCCTCTTTCTTGTTCTGGTCTCTCTCCTTCCTTGGGAAGTTTGGTAAAACACCAAGGACTGTTGAGACCTACCTCAGGATCTGCTCAGGTTAAAGTGGGTGAAGACCAGATGCCGAGGGCAGACTCATGCAGCTCCCTGAACCCCTCTCCAGGGAATTAATGGGGAGTCAGTGACTCAGGGAAACGCCAAGGCCTTTGGTGGTTCTGGGAGACTCAGCAGCTCCAAATAAAATCTTCACCTGCTGCTGCTTCCTCCTCTCCTATCCCTTACTGTCCATGGAAGTTCTAATCTTTCAGAGTCTAGAACCATCGCACAGACCAAATACATGCTAGATTCCAAGATATCTAGGCTAGAAGTGGGCCCCCAAGCTGCTCTGGCATCACCCCAGGGTGGTAGCGGTGATGGAGCAGTATCTGCACGGGGTTGATTATCTGCATTTTTAGAAGTCTGCAGTTAAGCATTGCACAGGTATACCTGTATGCTGGCCTACCAAGAGCATTAGAGAAAGAACTTGACTTCGGGCTATGTCAGGAAATGAGCAAAAGCGATTAGAAAACATTGCGTGGAAAATACAGTACTTTCTTAGGGACGCAGACTTTAGTTTCTCAGCAGCGTGAGATAAAATGTTTGAATACACACCAAATGCTGTATATAACAGGGAACTTTAAAGCACTCTACAGTAGATCAGATTGTAGACACAGGAAAAAAAAAGAACAGAAAAGGCCTCCGTGAAGGGGGGGAATCCATACTACCCTTTTGGTTATTTTTTGTAGTCCAATGAGTTTGGCAATCGATTTCAAAACGAGCAGGACAGATTGTCTTTGGGATAAGAAGCAAAGGTGGAGGGAAGGGGCATGGGAGGAGGGGAGGCCAGGGAAAAAGACTGAGCAGAACAGGGACAAACGGCTTCTGAGCGAGGGGCATCAGAAGCACAGGTGGGCGGCGGGGACAGTGTTCCCGTGGCGGAGGGAGGATCAGGCAAAAAGCAGGGACGTGACTGCTCTGATTCTCCGACCTGTGTGCCCTGCACAGCTTCTCCTTTGTGTGATTAAATTAAATGAAATAAATCTAAACCCAGGCAATTGCAGACATTTAATAAATAAGACAAGTTTTGTTTGTCTTTGTAACCCACCTTTCTTATCTGCATTCGAATTCAAAAAATAAGAAAGCAAAGTGACTACTTCAAAACTCCAAATTCTCAGGGCTGCACTTCGGCCTGGAATGCACTCCGTTGAGGCACTGCTTTGGCTCCAGATACTGTCTTCACTGTTTTTTCATAAACATTTAAAATATGTTCCTCAACTTGTTAAGCACTGGACTCTAAACTAAGGGACGTGCTGGGGTTCTAGAGCCGCTGAGGTACACACGAAGTGCCCTGGTGAGGGGGCATGGAATGCATGACCCAGGAGAGGTCCTAATGAGGAAAGACTCTTGGAAGTGACTGATTAGCCCCATCTTGCATGTTTGTCACTTTGGAGATTTGCTCCTATTAGGTTTGCCTTAAGAAGGGCACACAGGGACAGCAGCAGCCAGTAGGGGGGTGACAAGGGTCAAGTGAGATAGACCCTATAAATAGAATAAAAGGTTGACCCAGATGGAGGAAGGAAAGCAACGTAGAGAAAAGTGATTTAAGAGGAAAATGTCCCACAATGGGCAGGAAGAACCAACTGGACCAGGTGGAATTGAGGGCACTGAAAAGAGGTGCATTTGAAGGCGGGAAACTGGTCACCCCTTGAGTGACAGCAGGAAAATCCTGGTCCGTCAGGAAAGCCAAGCTTCAATCCTGATCCTGTCAGCCACCAGCCAGAAACTAGTTCTTAAATCTATCTGGATCTCTGTTCTCTTACTTAGATAGAGAATCAGGATGATAAAATACATGTTTACAATGTAAAATATCAGAAGAAATAGGATGATGGGAATATTGTTGTTCACTACACCCCCACCACCTCTCAGAGAAAAGAGGCAGAAAGGGAAGGAGGAAAATGGGGTGGAGGGAGGAGGAAATGAGAAAAAAGAAAGAAAGAAAGAAAGGGAAACCAAGGCCAGTAGCCAATTGTGTCAGAGGGTAAGGTGAATTCATGAAAAGAAATGTTGTCAAAGCAAAATGAAAAGGTTGCTGTGGCTGGAGGCTGGGGAGGCCCTCCCACCACACCCCTGTGGGGCAGATAACTGGTCAATTCAGATACCCACCCAGATTTGTCAGTGGGACTGAAGAGAAACTAAGTCAATTACCCTTACAACAGCCCTGACCCTGAGGCCTCTGTGATAGGAGGAAACTGAAAATAAGGTGGGAACTATACATACAAGGTGGGGGTGGGGCAAATTTGCTATAACCCTTAAGATGTTTTAAAACTAAAGATCAGCTCTGTGCCATTTTCTAAGCTGACTTGGAAAGCTATCCGTTCTTTGGGATTTCTTCCCTGTTTCTAGACTTTTTAAAAAAAAGTTGGTGGATGTGACAAAAACGACAGAGAGGTTAAGTGACTTATTGAAAGTCATTCAGCTCGTGTATAGAAAAAACATTTTCTCAATTCTGTGTTCAATTTTCTTCTATCCACCGGACATCTGAAAGGTATGAAATGAAGAATTTTGAGTGTTTGTGGGGACTGGAGTAGGAGGTAGGGCCTAGAGAATGGGTTTTTTGATTGATTCCAAAGCCAAAGTCAATTCATTCTTTTCCAGCCAGCCTTGTTCTCTTTTTAGTGAGGAGGCTTGACTTTGCTCTGTAATTCTGCTTTCTCATTTGTCAGACTGTTCCACTCAGAGCTCTGAGAACAGGTAGGTGTGTGCGCGCCAGATGGGCTCCAGAGGCTGGCAGTGATCATCTTATGCAGTTTCTGGAAAACCAGGCAGAGGATCCCAGGGCATTATCTCGTTAACCCTGGTGGTACCGGAGGCACCTGACATTCTGGGTATGCTAATAATTTGGTGCCAGCAAGTTTCTGTTATCCTCCACTTGTAATTGTTAACTTGAATGGAATGTAAAACTTCTGGTTTGGAGCAGAGTTGGTTTTTAACTGTGAGTAACTTGAGGGATATGGAAAAAGGGAACATTTTGCTGTGGAAGCTGGCTTATGAACAGTTTTTTTTCCTTTCGCTGCATTTTCTATGCTAAATAGAAATGTACAGTAAATGGATAGGTGCTGCTGTTTCCACAGATTCACTAGCGAACACTCCACTTTATTAACTCTTGCATTAGACACTTTTTCAGTTTAGCAAGCCAGGACTTGTTTGAGGATTGGAACAATGAACTTAGCATAATGCCACTTTAAACACACAATTCTAACGCTTCTAGTGTCAAGGTTTATTTCTTCAAGCCCTTCCTGCTTGCAGAAAATTACCCCCACCCCTCACTGATTTGGGATTCACCCCCCACCCCTGAAGGGGAAGTGTGGAAACAGAGCCTGCCTGTTCATTTACATTATTATACATCACACAATATCTTTTTGACCATTATATTGTGTTCTCTCAATGGTGTTTGCTCTGAGGGTGGGACACAAGGCTGTTTAGTGTCTCGTAAAACATTTACCAAAAGCACTGAGCCATGGTCTTGAAGGGCATTCCGTTGCCAGAGTGTGGGAGGAGAGAGTAGCAGGGAAGAGAGCTCCAGGTGTCTGGCAGGTACTTGTTTCCTACTTCGGTACTTAGAGACATTTCAAATTTCAGATTTTAAATGTGATTTGGGCTGCCCTCTGTCAAAGGAGCAGGGATGGGGGAAGAGAGGAAGGGGCAAAAATAGTTTCCTTGAGGACTGTGTTTGGCTCCAAGTGCCTGGATAATGGTAATCTCCAGCTGCAGTCAAAGGTTGTTTTCGGTTTTGCTAAAGGGACGTGCGTGTCATGGACAGTGAGGTAAAAATCTACCTGTGCTGGAGGTTTTACAGTGGACTGAATCAGGTGGTAGCCTTTGCTTTAACGAAGAATTCGACCAGGTGTGCGCGCTGTTCATAGGAGGCAACGTGTAACCTTGTGATTTGCACGGCGTGCCCTGTGACTCATTCCTTTAAAAGCTTCTGCTAAGTGGTGGCTCTGGTTTTCTGGTTTCATGGAAATACTTTTAAATTTGCTTTGTAAACACCCCCCTCCCCCCCTGGTTTAAATTTCGACAAGATAGCATATTAAAGGTCATCTTCTTATCTTCAAATCTGTGTTTTCAGAACACAGCAGTTAAAAATGACTTTCTATGCTGGTCACAGATCGTTTTGGAGAAACTACTAATACTTCTTGGGAATACTAAATTTCTCCAGTATAGCCTTTTTTTTTTTTAATGGAAAATGTGAACATAATATAATAAAGCTAGAGCCTTAATCAAGTGTTTACATTTGCTCAGTCGTAAAGATATCCTGTAGCCATGTTATTAGTGGCTAAAACCCAAAGAATAAATAGGAAAATCTAGGGGGAAACTAGCTCCAAAAGATTTCTGGAATGGTTCTTTTGGGGGGAAAGGACTTATGCTATATAGTATAAGTAATATAGCAGACACGGAATCAATCTTCAGGAGGTTTGCTTTATGATAGGAGATATAAATATGAAGATCGTACTGAAGTTTAAGAGTGCATTGATTTGGAAAGAATGTGATTTGGGTCTATTTTTGCCTAGTGTTGGTGGCAGTAATAAACTAAGAGTCTCTCTTCTGACAGTTTCCCAGTCATTGCAAAATGGCTAGAAACAATGGTCATTTCAAAATTTGAGGCAACTTCTTTCATGGGAGAAACTTTGGTGACTTTGTGTGCTTAGGCAAATGAGACTAAAGCTAACAACTGTGGGGATCAAAACGTCGCGTTCACCCTAGGGATGACAGGTTGTGTTATGCTTATAAGCATATCAGAAAAATCGACTTAAATACCCTGACTACTAAAACCTGATGTAATTTTTGATTAGTGCATGAACTTTTTTTTAAATGTCTCTTAATATTTCGAAACAGAGGTAAGAATACTTGCTCTCGATTTGTCTTTCCCATAGATGTACCTAGATTGCTTAAGCATCTGTCAAGCTTTTGACCTTTTGTGATATTACCTAAATCCAAAATAGAGACGCTGACCAGTGGAGGAACTCTGGCATTAACTCCCACTGGGGGGGGGGGGGGGGGGGAGGGAGTCTAAAAGTAAGCCATTTCCAGATATCTGTCATTTCTTATTTTTCTTTATTTCATAGGGAAAATCTTTATTTGGTGTAGTTCCAGTATTTAGCTTTTTCATATTTCAAGTCCTAAAGATCTAGACAGCATTTTAAGACTCTGAAATCACTGAAGGTTCTTTTTAGGGGTTCTTACAGTTTGATAATTTACTGATGGAGCAAGTTGTACATGAGATTAAACCCTGACAAATTTGGCCTGTATCTATGGTATTTTAAACTTTGCTGCATTTACACGTTACACGGCAATAATGCTTTTATAGCAGGTTGGGGTTATAAGGCATATCATCGAGTAAAGTCTCTTTACAAAAGTAAAGAGATGACAGTTGTCAACTGTTCCTCCTATCCTTTCAGCTACAAGTTGTCCATTTGTAGTATGTTATGAAGGTAAAGTCTAGAGCCAATAATGGGCTCCAAGCAAGGTGGGCATTTATCACAGGCTCTAGTGCCCAGGAGCGAGATCTGTTTTGATTTTCTTAGAGCTGTCACACAGAGGTATGGTGGGTAACAGTCCTTCAAGGTGATTCTGGTGACTGCCAGAAAAGATACATTGATGAGAATTTGGGATCCAAACTATTCAGGGATGTTGGAGGAATCATCATAAACACCATTTTTGGCTGGTTGTTTTGGTTGGATGAAATACAAACGGAATATTATGTATAGGTTATATGAGCAATGACTAAAAAGCTATCACTTAGCCTAGTAACTCAAAGTCACAAGCGAGGCAAAAATCAGTCCTCACCGCAGTTAAAGTGAATGTCATGAAGTTCATCAAGGCCTCCCTCAATGCCTGTTGATTTTTGGCTTAGACAGCTTCCAGTACCATCTCTGGTTTCTCGTGCACGATAAATCATTAACAGTTTTTCTCGTTTTTGTTGGTCAGTAGGCATTCATTTATGCATGCATTCATTCATTCCACAAATAATTTCTAAAAGCTCACTCAGGTCTTGGTTCTCATCTCTCAGTTCTTCTTTTTTTTTTTTTTAAGATTTATTTTTTATTTATACATACAAGCTGGGGTACAAGCCAGAGCTGTGGGGCGGCGAGAGGGTTCACCAGAAACAGAGCGGGTAGCAGAACAGGCAGATCAGAAATACACTGCTGAGGGGAGCAGCGGGCGAGGCAGGAGAGGTCTGCCGCACCATGTGGGATTCTCCCCGGCTGGGCGTCGAACTTGCGTCGCCGCTGCCGACAGCTCCACAGCGCAGCACTTAACCGCTGCGCCACCGGGGAGGCCCTCATCTCTCAGTTCTTAATGTCACTTCTCAAGGTGACATTTAAGAACCCCTAAGTCAGATCCTGTCTTTCCCCCTTTAAGATAGTCATCACTCTTGACTTCTCTGCTTAAATATATGTTCCCTTAAGTCATGGTTCGTTAGTATCTAACTTACTTCTCTATCTCCAGCGCTCGCATGCCCCAGGCATTTAATAATTATGTACCAAACACATGAATAGATGAATGAAAGAGAGCAAATGAGAAGGACCGGTGAGAGGATAGAGGCAGGCATGCAGTAGTTAAAAATAGCCCTAGATAACAGGGAAGGAACAAAAACTGCTGCCATCCAGTATAGAAGCAATGCTCCCTGAAGTTTTCAACTCCACTGCAGGTAAGTTTGTGACTTTGGTTTCCAAGAAGAATGTGCTCTGGTTAAAATGACAGTAAGGACCTCAAACATTTCATAAAGCTTTTCAACTCAGAAAGTAAATTTTCTTATTTTACATGCATAAATTTAATTATTTATCTAATTACTTATGGAAATTTTCATATACAAATGATTCTTCATTCCTACAATTAAAAAGTACAAATGAATACATTCACCACTCATGCAAATGTATAAAAGAGCCTGGAAGAGCACATGAGAGAAAAACTTCCATGTAATTCGGTCAAATAAATGTGTTTTTCCATAAGATTTATTTTTATTTATGCATATAAGAACTGGGGTGTAGGCCAGAGGTGTGGTAGGGGGAGTGGGGAGAGGATTCACCAGAGACAGAGTGGGGAGCAGAACAGGTGGATCTAGTGAAATACACTGCTGAAGGGAGCAGCGGACCAGACAGGAGAGGTCTGCTGTGCCATGTGGATTAGCTCCCTTGCCAGGGATTGAACTCATGCTGCAGTGACTGGAGATAGCTTGATATCATTGAGACTTTAACCCCTATGCCACCAGGGAGGCCCTCAAATAAATGTTTTGAAAAAAAGTTATTAATGAGATATAACATAAAGGCAGTAAAATGTACCTCTTAAGTATAGAGCTTGATGAATTTTTACATACCTAGGAACCTTTGTAACCACCACTCAGATCAAGGTACATTTTCTGTGACCCATTTTCAGTTCCTCTTCTACTTGTCACACCCACCCACCCATCCCCACCACCCTCCAGGTAACTGTTAGTCTGACTTCTATCACCATAGATTAGGTTTTTAATTATTAAGTTCTTGAACTTCTTAATGCAACCACACAGTATATGCTCTTTTCTATCTAGCTTCTTTCACTCAATATTATGTCTGTGACATTTATCTTCATGGCTTCCTTAGCTGAAATTTATTCTTTCATTGCTGTATAGTATTCCTTTGTGAACATAGACATCATTTAATAAAATTGTGGGGAATTAAAAACATAACTACATGAAGTGAACATCATTCCCTGTGTCTGCCAGCTCCTTAGAGTAATGTGATCTCATAAAGGGTGAGATGAAAATGTTATCACCTAAAAGGACAGAAGGAGAGAAGTCTGATTCTGGGAATGTATTTGCTAAGTGCTCTGCAAGGTTGTTTATTTTAACTGAAACAACCACCGTAGGAGGTGACTGCTACTGTTTTACAGATGAGGAAACTGTGCCTGAGAAAAGGCTTCATGACTTTGCCACCAGGCTGCCCTAAATACCCAGTTGTTAGTTCTACCAAAGAGCAATCCCATCCTGGTAGAGGTGATGCCAGAGGACTCTCAAGGCTGTGCCACCTCGTTTCAAAGACTCGGCTTTTTAATACAACGGTCCAGACCTGTGTGTCTCCTGTAGGAAAGTCAGCCATTGAGTTTCCTTGATTTTTTCCTTCAAAGTTTGTTTTGTTTTGAAAATATGGCTGTCTGTATTTTTCATTCTCATCTTTGAATAATTATTTTGCTTATGAAAAAATGTTACTTTTAGATACACATGGTATAGTCTAAAATCTGTATTTAGCAATTTTTTTAAAAAAGAGACCAAGTTTTAGTATCCATGTGTAAATAAATAATCATCATACAAAAAAAAAAAGGTAGATGAATTTCAAGTCAGAAATGGCCTGGGAGGCAAAGGTCATGGGTTTCAAACTGGACTTTGACATGCTTAAAGTTCTAACTCTTAGGAGACTCTCCATGCTGATCCAGTGGGTGTCAAAGTCTCCAGGTCAACTGGGCATTGTAGAATTGAGCAGAGTTTGAGGTGGGGGTAGAAATTTCTAAATTTCCTTTTCATTTTACTTGCCAACAAAGTTATACATTTGCAAATATTCCATTCTTACTTCAAACAAGTTATCAGAGACTTGCTTATTAGAATGTCTGTCACTTAAAATAAGAACTGGGAGTATACCCTTTAGATTATTTCCTAGTTGTAAATGAAAGAGGTTATGTTTTTGCTTGACAGCAACATTTGAAGTGTGGTCAGGTCATCATTTCATGGAGGTCGCAGATAAACTGGATAGCCTCCCCTTTGCCCCACGGAAGTCAAGAAAATACCCTGATAGTGTCTCAGTGAAACACTGTGAGTCACCTCTAGAAGGAGCAAGTGATGCCCAGATTCTCTGCTTCCAAGGTCTTGTTATTGTCAAAGTTAGTAGAAGGCCCCTTTCATATGGAATGCTTGAACAGTGGTAGAAGGTTTCATGTTGATTCTTTTTATGAACAACCCACCACAGGAACAATATCTTACATTTGTGTATTTTTAAAATGCCTTCTCAAATAATTTTTATTTTTTCCTTTAAAAAAAAACATTCTGGGATGTAAAATATACCGATTGGGCCTCCCTGGTGGCACAAGGGGTTAAGTCTCAGCACTATGAAGCTGTCCAGAGCCACTGCAGCACGAGTTTGATCCCCAGCCTGGGAGCTTCCCACATGACGCAGCAGACCTGTCCTGTCTGGCCCACTGCTCCCCTCAGCAGTGTACTTCAGTAGATCTGCCTGTTCTGCTCCCCACTCTGTCTCTGGTGAATCCTCTCACCGTCCCCCTTACACCCCCCCCCCACACACACCTCTGGCCTATACCCCAGCTTGTATGCCATAAATAAATCTTAAAAAAAAAAATGTGTATATCTGGATAGCTGAACTAGAGAAAATGGGGCCACACACCTGGCTAGTGGAAGAGCAGGGATCAGGATTTCCTACCACCTGGATGCCCTTCGCACTGGTCTCTTTGCACTGGTCCACACTGCCACCCACACAGTGACTGGTGAAATGTATAAGCCATTAAAAATGACTGTTTAATGTTTCTATAAAATTTTAAAGAAAACATTATGAAAATGTAGTAATAGTCACTTGAAGACATATTTGTTTGTATTTGAGAATATCCAGATACATTTTGGGTCTTTAGGCAGCTGTCTCTGATGGGAATGAGAAACAGAACAAATACATATCCATCCCAAGAAGTAAATAGATTTTTAGCAACTTACTTTGGTTTTGGTTTGGAGGATAAAATAAAGATCTGTAAGAAGTAAATGAAATGGGGTGGAGTGTCCTTATTAAAGCCTCTACCATTTCTGGAAAAACAGACAGCACTGATTCATTAATACTCTTCGATCTATGAAGCCTTCTCAAATCATACTATTTGCAGTTACCGTGTGTTGAGCATTGCATCCCCAGTCCTTGCAATAGCTCCACTAGCTAGGAATCAATATCCCCTTTTCCAAATGGAAAAGAACACCAAGAACTCAGGTTCTTGAGCAAAACCTCAGTTAATAAGTACAGGAAACTGCCTTCACAATGAAATTAGTTTGAACCCAGAGTTTGTTCACTGTCCCTCATGCCATCCTGCCTCCATTAGAAAGTAATGCCTTTTAATTATCTTCTCAGTTATATTGAGGTATATAGGGCGGGAGCCCTAAAACAAACTGTTGCTACATCTTACCTCAACACACTCTCTTAAGAAGTGGTTTAGGTTCCTTAGAACTAAACAAAGACATGTAATGGACTGGGTTCAGTTAATTTATTTTTTAACTCTTGGAGCTGTAGGAAAACCACGTTAGGTTGCCCTGGGGTTGTGTTGGTTGTGCAGAGGATACTGTCCATCAGCAGAATGGGGGACCCCCACTGAGGTTGTTGGAGACAGGGCAGCTCTTTGGGGAGGAGATTGGTCCAGGTGACCTGCAAAAGATGTCTTTAACTCTCAAGATCTTTGTGTTCTAAATCACAATTCCATGAAGGGTAATGAAAGAGAAGCATTTAGTCTTCTGCTTCATTCGCTCTATCTGAGTGATTCTTCCTCCACCAAACAGCAAAGTCTTCAGACTGCAGAATCAAGTGGATTCTAGAATCTAAGTCAGCTACAAATGCGACTGGCAGATGAGATGGTCTTAAAGACACCATGTCAGGCAGTTTCCTTGGGTGACAGTGGGGCACAGAAAATGCTCTTATGAGGGTGACCTCGTGTTGATCTCGTCCTGGGTAGTAGAGTAGAAGAGCCAGGGAGCCAATGAGCCCTCTGCTCTGCCCACTACAGTGACTTTCTTTCTCTTGCTTTTTCTACAAATCTGCAATCTCTGGCCATCCCCGTTAGGATTAGTGGAAATAATATGAGATACGCTGAAGCATCTGGCAGACCATGGGTGTCCACTGCATCTTAGTTTGTCTTCCTCTCAAATAGAATTCCCTAGAAGGAAGTGCGCATGTGAACAGGACTCCTACTAAATGGTGAACTGAAAAGTTGAACATTATCATGTGGGCCTTCTTTTTTCCCGTAAGGATTGTGAAACCTCCACAATTAAGTTAGGCATTGTTCAAATAAGTACCTTCTCTGTGTCACTCACAAGTGCAAACCTAGATTCTGAATAAAAATAAAACAAAGGCTTTTATTTTACTTTTCTAATGAACTGGCTTCTTAATGTAAAACCATGGGAAATGCTTATGCTTTATTTAACAAAAAATAGTGCAACAGTTTGTGTGTACTGTCCCTGCTATTTAATGAAAGATATGTCAGAAAAAGGAAGGTCATACAAAGAGGGTGTTACAACATGGACATCTAGACGCATATGCAAAATGGCAGAAGGTGAGCATATTTAACATAAAGACTTTATTTGCTACGTAGTGATAGTTAAGTATTTTAATTATTTTAATCATAAATTTTAAATGAAATATAATTTCTTTTTTTGTGTGAACACTAATTTCATAGAAAAAAACTTTAGGAATAGGGTGCTGTGTAAAGAACCCTGGACCGGGAATCAGGAATTGATCCTTTCCTGGCCTTTCTCTGAAAAGTTCTGTGACTTAGAGAAACTCCTCTTTGCCCCCGGTGTTGCGTGCATGTGTGGTTCGCACACATTGTACATTTCTCACGAGCATTCTCTTGTTAACACAGTGATAAGTTTTGTTTTGATTCTAGGAAATAGCATTGATTTAGGTAGTATACTGTTAGTCCATGCCTTTTTTAGCCCTGCAACAAAGGAAAATTTTGGAACTTTGTTCTTCACTCTGAAAAATACAAAACCGCAAAACCCTTTACATTTTTCTAGTTTGCCTTCAGAAGTTGACAGTTCTTGGTCCTCCCTAAGCACTTCTTTAGTAAAGAGTCTGCTATTTCCACATTTCACAACTAGCCTATTTCTGAGCCACATAAGAATTCTCACAAAATAAAGTATAATATAAAAAATTTGAGCATAATACAAAAAATTAAGTTGTAATAATTCTTGGTGGGGAGGGATTTTCAGTACAAATAAATTAATCCAGTGTTCTTTTAATCCATATTCTATTAACAAGATCTTAGAATCTAAGAGGAAAAATGATCAGGGAAAGAGGTGTAGGGGGAAAATAGAAACAGACTAATCACAAAAGAGCGTTTCTCTTGTGATTGGTAACATAAGGAAGAAAATCAACATCACACAAACCAGCAAATGAAAACAACCGTGAGGGCCCACTTCCCTGTCATCGAGAAATCCACCTTACTCCTACCTGCCTGGTGGACACAAAATTGGTATGGCCTACTAGGAAAACAGTTTAGCAATATGTATTAAAATGCTTGACCTATTTGTCCTATTAATTCTAGTCAAAAGAGTCTATTCAAAAGAAATAATGCAAAATAAAGGAACACCTCTGAAGAATCAGCACTCAAAATCCTACCCATGATAAGAGGGTTAATTTCATGTTTGATTATCCATATTTCCATCTTATCTCCTCCTTCTTCCCTATGATCTTTCACAGATCATCTAAAGAGAGTATGAATATTCCTATACCTACCGCCTCTTCGGGGCTTTTCCATGGTGAACACAGATTTTTTTTTTTTCCATAGTCAGTGGCAGCATATAAAATTGTTATTTCTAAAAATTGTTGAAATTCAAAGTCTCCTGTTTGCATATCTACAAAATGAGAGACAATACTGTCCAAGGAAAAGGGGCAACAGAAAGCAATGAGCATGGGGAAATTTTTGACCTTCCAATTATATGCTTACCTAGAACTTGTCAAGTTCTTGAATCCTCTGAATCTTTACAGAAACTTTAGGACTGACATTACTGTACCCACTCGACCCCCAAGGCAAATATGCAATTCACCTTTACTAAATAATCCTCATCCATGATCTGGAATACACCTTCTTCCAATTCCTGTTGCCTACAGCTGGTTGTCAGCATCAGCAGAAATCCCTCCACACCTCACCTCTGTCCATTCTCCTTTTGCTGAGACTGCCTTGTGGAGGGCTTCCCCTGCCCCCTCAGACTCATCGTATGTGTATTACATTTGTTCTCCTCTCAGCTTTGGGTTCTGATCTCAAGCCTTTGTAGGTCCTGTTTTAAAGACAGAGGGAAAATCTGAAAGAAGATAGAAATGTCAAATTTTAGTCACCGGTTCTGAGTCTATGACATAACACAGCCTGTTCAGACTTAACAGATCCAGCTGTTTCCAAGTGATGGTCTTTGAACACTGACTCACATGCAGTCAACTCTTCTCGCCCCCCTCAGTCTACTCTCCACAGGTGAGATGGGAAAATATGGCATCTTAGCTTAGTTGTGAAAAACATTTCTAAGCCACACTCAGGGAGTTCAGCCTACTTCCTCCTTCATGCTTGACTTGCCCTCAATTCAGACCAGGCTCAATTCAGAGTCATCGAATGAAGTACTGTACTCCCTTTTCTGAACAGAGTAACAAGTACACACCAAACAAACACTCTGTGGGAAGTACGTCAACATGATTACAATACAGCAGATGATTTGCCCAAGGCGCCATGTCCACCCAAGATGCTGGGCAATCAAACTTGCTTCAAACTCATATCAAAAACAGTTACAAAATGCCCAGATTTGACCTTTGTGTATATTCATTCTGATGAACTGACAGGCCAGAATCAGGGGTTTTGCTGTAGATCGAGTTAGTGCTTAAAACTATACAGATGGACACATTTGAGCTGGAGGGAGCAGGAAGGTGGAAGGAAGGGGGTGTGTGTGCACTGCTCCCCGGCTGTGAGACTTGTGGTGAGGTCTGTGTGTAGCTGGTGGAGAGGCTGGATAACTGGGTACTTAGGTAAGTGTCAGGAAATTCTGCCTCTGGAGAGGAAGAACTGAAAGATAGAAGAAAGATCACTTGAGGTATTTAATGATCTGGCTTTGACTGCCATCTGAACCTTTTCTGAATCTTGGAAAAGATGATCAGAAGTTTTATTGGTCTATTAAATGATTCTGGAGGCTTCTCTTTAGCCTTCAAATAGAAAGGGAATAAATTAGATTAGATCTGTCCTTCTATCAGAGTAGAAACAACATTTCTAAGACATACTAATCTTAATCTGCTCCAAATCTCTTATTCTGTCTCCAGGGTTATCCTATGAATTTAGATGTGTGTTGTCTGATATTGTAGCCAATAGTTACATGTGTTGCTACTGTTTAAATCTAATTAATTAAAAGTAATTCAGTTGCTCTTTTGTACATTTCACATGCTCAGTAGTGCTTACTTAATGACAACCCGTGTAGATATAAAATGTTTCTCTCATCACAGAAAATTCTGTTAGACAGCATTGAACTAGAGAATTGCTTTGATGACCTGGCAGTATATGCTGCTGCTACCCTCTGAGGTTAGAACTGCAAGCAGCAAAAGCTAACCTTGTCTTTCTTTCTGCTTTCCATGTTTTCTTTGCCATAGAACCTTCATTGTAACCTTTATCTTCATGTTTTTACCTAAGGAATGGCTTCCAGATGCAGTGATCAAGTTCCAATTCAGATTATGCTTGAATTAAGACCAGGAGCATTTCTTTATGTGTATTTCACTCTTCATGATAAATGAAAACATCAGCTGATCTTTTGTACACATTTGGATTTGGACTCAGTTAAAACTTCACTCACTTCGGGCCTCTTGTTTTATATTGCTGTGATTTTTTGACATTGTGGAATTCAACGAAGAAAGTAATTGTTGCCAGAGGCCAGTTTAAATATTGACCTTGCAGACATTTCTACAAAACTCAGAGCTTGAAATTCAGTAAGACCTGAATAAGAGACGTGATACAGAACCAAAGAATGTCACGAACCGTAGTCTGTATTTTCTGTGATGAATGTGTTACTGAAAAGTGTAGTTGAAGGGAAATCTAGTAGACCATTTGATTTTTTTCACATGTATTGAGGAAGTATAAGAGAATATTGTGGTAGATCACTTTGTGATGAAAAGAATACTTTGTTAGATGACCTACAGCACTTTTGAAGTTCTTCAACTATTTGGCAATTTCAGAAGTTCATGTGCTATGTGATTATCTCACCAAGCCTGTACCTACCTAGTCAGTCTGTTTGGACCTCATCAACTCAGTTATTAAATACAAAATTAGGTCAAGTTATTTTGGGTTAAGTAGATGAAATTTTTACTGGTTATATTTTTTAAAGTCACAACCATATGTTTTAGGATTATTTAAGCTAGGTAATAGCTACAAATTTTCTATCCTAAATATGTTTTAGGATATTATGTCACTTTTATATTAAATAATACTTACTTACAGTTGTAATATATTAATATGGAGTTTGCAAAAGGGAGGAATTTATTGAACAATTGAGTGAATGCCATCTCTAATTTAATATGACAAACTCAGTGATTCTAAGACCTGCACTTAGGTGGATGTTTATTAATCATTCAAAGGAGTCATAAAACTTTTAAAAATTCTAGCAGAAAACTGAAATTAGATTCACTGTAATTTTTTAAAAAGAAATCTATCCTAAGAGTATTTTTTAATGAAAGAGGCGTGCTATTCCATCAACCACAGAATGTTACAATTCCAAAAATTTAGGGCTAGCCTTCTGGTTTTTGCCATCTTAATGTAAGTGTGTAATAACTTTAAAAAAACTCAAAAAATGTCAAATACACATTGAAGTTTAGATGGAACTAACATAAAAATTTCCAATATACCATTACACAGATTTAACAACTAAACTGTGTCATCTATCTCTCCCTCTTCATTTGTTTGCCTTTACTAGCAAATAAAAGTCATATTTTAATTTCTAGTAGTTTGCTATGCATGTTTTAAAAATATAGAGACATTTTTCATAACCACAATGTTTTGATCATAACTAACAATTAGCAGTAATGCCTTGATACCATCTCGTACTCAGCTTACACAAACATTTCCCAGTTGTCTTAATAACTTCTTTTCACAGTTGGTTTCTTCATTAAGACTCTCAATAAGACCCCCAGAGTATGCTTGCTTTAAGTCTCTTTTTTCACTAACAGTGAAATTTCCACCATTCAGCAGATTTAAATTCTACAGTGATCACTAAAGTACCCAAAACCCAGATTCTGCCATTAACATTTTGCTATACTTGCTTTGTGATGTATCCTATCGATCCTTCCATTCATGTGATGAATTCATCATATTTTGATGTCCTTCAAAATAAATTGCTGAACATTGGGACACTTCCCCTGAAGATACTTCATTAACCAAAGTGAAGCACTTGTTTACAGTTTTTTTTTAAGATTAAACTTGCATATACTTCAAGGTACACATCTTAGGTGTACATTTAATGAGCTTGACAAAAGGCACACCTTTGTGTAACCGTCAGCATAAAGGAGGTGACCATCATACCAGGATATTCTCTTTATGCCCCCCTCCCTACCTCCCAGAACCAAGTACTGATAAAAAAAATTTTTCTCTACCATTTATTCGTTTTTCCTATTTTTGAATTTCATGTCAATGGAATTCACTCTTTGTGTACTCTTCTGTTGGGGACTTTTTTGATTCACAATGTTTCATGCTAATAAACTACTGAGCTTGATAGTTCATGTAAATTCCTTCTGTTACTGAGCAGTATTCCCTTATAAGACTATGTCACAGTTTATCCACTCTCCTGAGCTGTTCAAGTTTTGGGCTATTATGAATAAAGCTGCTGTAAATAGTATTGTACAAGACTGTGCACATATGTTTTTAATCTCTTGGATAAATACGTACAAGTGCAGATGGCATTTTTCATGAAATAACATATAAAGTTTGTAACTAGAATATTAATATACAGCATAACTAATATGAATCCTCACTGTTATGTTAGAAGACTTCACCTAACTGGGAGAACTAACAATGCTCAGTTGTAAAGAACATTCCCTTGAAAGTGCAGTGTCACATTAATGGATTGGAACTGAAAAGAGACTTGGTTTTGAAGACATTAGTGGGCTTTTGAGCTAAGGGAAAATAACTATTTCAGTGCCACTTGAGGTATGAACCGATTTGGAGCAATAATAAAATGAATTTGACATGAGCATTGAGCTGAGAGAAAGGAAATCTGATTTTTAGTTCCAATCCTAATACTAAGCCTTGTGACCTTGAGCAGTAACTAACCAGTCACCACCAGGAAATGAGATGTTGAACTAGATGATCTCTAAGGAGTGATTCAATTCATCAGATATTTCTCCTTTATGCTAAGCTTTGAGGATACAGATAGAAATAAGTCACATCTTTCGGTCTTCAAAGTGTTCACAGTGTAGGCCTTTGAGATGGTGTTCTTCACATGCAAAGTGTCTGTTATACTGCTGATTCATTATGTACCTCCTGTTGAGCAAGCACATGCAGTCAATGAATGAGTGAATGAATGAAAGCCAGAGCTCTAACCTTAAGAACATTGTAACGTGGCTATGGTTACCAGTGTGTCTACAGCCAGTTGTAATATAAACACAATGTGCTATCTGCTATAATAGAGATTCAGTGTGCTTAGGGAACAATGAGTGGGGGAGGGGGCACGACTAAATCAGATATGGTTTTGAAGTTGTAACTATTCCTCACAGTCTTGAGGAAGAAAAGAGTCTATTCAATGAAGTCACATTTTTGATGTAGGAGAACTTCTCCATGCTATTTCCATGTATCTGAAAAATTAGATAAAAGACATATTTCGGTATCTAAAAGCCTTATTAATATAAAAAACTTACATGCTGTGAGTCTTACATTTTACCCTCTGATTTATTTTTAAATGACTCTAGGGTCTATTTTCTGTTTAAAATAATGTTCCTCTAAATTTTACATTGCAGTTTTCCCCTTAATTATGTATTCATTCCACAGGTATTTATTATCTACTTATAGGGTTAAGATGGTAATCCCACACAGAAATATAAGCTAACCAAATAAATTTACTTGAAGCTGACTATAACATCTTTTCCACTTTGTAAAGGTATGAAATCAGTCACATTTATACATGGTATTAAAAATTAAAATATGTGTGAACTTAATTTTCTAGGATTTAGAAGCTATTATATCAGCTGCCCAAGCCCCTTCAAAAATTTTAGTTGTTAGGTTTTTTTTTATTGTTTTTCAGGTTGTTCAACCGAAGTTTAAACAATTGCTCAACTACGTGTGTGTGTGTATACACGTGTGTGTATATACACAAACACACACGTGTGTGTGTGTGTGTGTGTGTGTGTATACGTGTGTGTGTAGTTTGGAAGTAATAATAGAAAGAGTAATAATAGCTTGAAAGCCCTCATTTCTGCTGGGAGCCTTACTTCACACTAGAGGGAAACAGACTGGTGGATGAGACATTGCCTAGTTTAACCCTGGTAAAAAATTCTCTTACCTGTTTTCTATAATTTTTTGTAAAAGTTGCCAACTAGTAGCTTTTGTTTATTTTTACCTGCATTCTCTGTCTTTTTCTAAGCTGGAAGTAGAAGGCAGATAACAATAAAAGGAAATAGAAAAATGAAGATGATTGTTGTTTCTGAGTCCTTTAAGGGGTGCCAGTTAACACTGAGGGCAGCAGACTCAGATGTGGGCTCGCCAGGCACCAGGGCCATCTGGGGGCCATACTTCAGTGGCATCCAGCTATAACCATTGCAGATAGGCTCTGACCATGAACATGAGTATTTTGGTAAGTTTCTAGTAGAAAAAGGGAAAGATCTGACTACTTTTCAGCACTTAAAGAAGAAGTTCTAGGAGGAGCCTGGTTTCCACTGAAATGGGCTTTGCCAGTTTTCTGTTTGAAGGTTAGCACTCTCTTCAAATATATAATGTGCTAGATTAGCAACACTCTTCTGTTATAAGAGTATCAGTAAAATTTTATGAAAGGAATTAAGGAGGGAAATGGCAGCTTTTTATAAGACCTGAAAAGTACATTTGTTGAAATGAAAAGGTGAGTTGAAAGAGTAAAATAAAATGAAATTATTTACATAAAATTACATATATGAATATATTTACCTAATAGGAGATCCCAAAAGGTGAGACATGACTGGATCAAAGAATTCAAAAAAGGTCACCAGGGTTGTTTATATCTCCCAGCTATTGTCCCCTGTATTGGTTTTTGCTTTCTCGGTAATTTCAGGCTTTTATTGTTGTCACAACTATCATTCCAAAGGAAAACCCCATAGCTTGCTTATCCCCGGAAGGACTTTGATTCTTACACATGGTTCCAAACCTGGACCATTCCTGGGTTCTGGGTACAGAGGATTCCATTACTAGGAGACACAGGGAAGGTGGGTGGGTAGAAGAGATATCTGCTATTCTCCAGAGCATGTCCTCAGTACAAGTGCTTCCTTGGTCTTTGATTTGGGAGTCCCACATCTTATGACACAGATTCCAAAGTTGAATTACACCATGTTCCTTTCACAACCACAGATTTACTGACTTCAGGATTATTTATCTAGGCAACTAAGCTTTTTGATAACCAGTAGAAGTTTTATCATTTCAGCAAGATACTGCTCTGAGAACACTGAGTACTTGTCTCTACTGAGAGAAACTATCATTTTTTCCCCCACCAAGAGAAAGTCCATTTACAAATATCTAATATTTAGAAATTAGCATAAGAATATGTCTGATAAAAAAGGGACCAAATATTACCAATATTATCTCCCTACTTTTTTTTCAAGAGCAAGAAAATCTGAGCACTTGTTGTGGAGGAACAAATACAACATGTTATCGTGTGTTGAATGATCTTTATTCTACAAATTTGATGTCTGAGGCTTGTTCAGGTTACTGTCTGGAAAGTGATATGATTAGTATTTGAGCTCATGTCTTCCAGACTGTAAAATGTGTTACCTTCCTACTATTCTAGGTTTGGGATATCGGAAAATAAGGTTGGCTGGGTTGACAGGGATGACTAAAAAGGGAAGTTGTAAGGGGAAGATGAAGGTGAGTGATTGCTTGCGGGGACTGAAAAGGGACGGTTATAGTACAATCCTCAATTTAGCATTATCTGAGCCTGGGATTCCCATCTCTAGCAGACTGTAGCCAGAACCGCCTATGTGGATGCCGTGATCATAGAGGGAGTGCTGAGTAAGCAGGGACCATAGAATGCATTTTCTTCTAAAACTATGCTCTGTAAAAATAACAAAGAACTAAAGAACCTAGGATATTAAAGTGTCATTGCAGAGTCTTCTCTGTAATGTTAATTTGTGTGGTGAAATTTTACCTGTAAGACTCTAGTCCAAATGAAAGTAGGAGGTAACACGTTATAAGAACATTATAGTTCCCACAGCTGAGTGGCTGAATTTTATTTCTTGAAAATGGTGCTTCTATGGGAGAAATTCAGGACAAATCTTGAAATATATTGGTCTAAGTGTAGGGGTGGTAAGTTGCAGCAAAGGCCATATATATCTTACACTCACATGCTTAACTTTTTTTTTTTGCAATAACAACCTTAATAGGATTTGATTCCTATACCATACAATTCAGCTATTTCAAGGTGTACAATACATTGGGACTTATTGTATTCATAAGTTGTGTGATCATCATTGTAATCAATTTTAGAACATTTTCCTCAACTCCCTACAAAATCCCCCATACCCATTACCATTACCAGTCATTTCCCTTTTCCTCCCACCCATCTGCCTCCAGTTTTATACAACCATTAGTGTGCTTTCTGTCTTTATAATAGAGTTGGAACATTTCCTATGTATTTAATTAGTCCAATGTGTGATCTTTTGTGACTAGCTTCATGCATGTAGCCTAGTATTTTCAAGGCTCATCCATATTGTAACTTATATCATTATGTACTTTGTCCCTTTTGTTGCTAATAAGTATTCCATTGTATGAGTATATCCCATTTTTAAAAATGCATTCTGTGTATATTTGGATTATCTCCACTTGTTGGCTGTTATGCTTCTATGATCATGTACAAATTTTTTGTGTGTTCAAAAGTATTCTTTTCTCTCAGTTACTTAGAAGTGTAATTGCTGGGTCATATGATAACTGTGTTCATCCTTTGCAGGAACTTTCAGATAATTCCACAGGTCTTCACCCTTTATATTCCCACCAGCAGGGCAGAGGGCCCCAACACATACCTGCTAAAGGTTGTTGTTATGTCCTTTTAATTACAGTCATCCTAGTAGGTGTGAAGTGGTATCTCATTGTGGTTTTACTTTGCATTTCTCTGATGTTGAGTATTTTTATGTGCTTTTTGGCCTTTTGTCTCTCCTCTTTGAAGAAATATCTGCTCAGATTCTTTTCCTATTTTTAATTTGAGTTGTCTTTTTATTATTGAGAGTAGTTCTTTTTATATTTTAGATACATATCCTTTATTAGAGTAATAACTTACAAACAAAAGAAAATAATGATAAATTTGCAATAATTTATAAACACACAGAAAGAAAAAACCCCATTTTGTGGGTTGTCCTTTTACTTTCTTAATGATGCCCTTTGAGGTACAAAAACTTAATTTTGGCAAACTGCAATTTCATTACTTTTTTGTTGCTATGCTTTTGGTGTAATATCTAATAAAATTATTTTTACTGTTTGATTCTTTCTGTTGTTTCAGGTTTAGTTTGCTCCTCTTTTTCTAGTTTCTTAGAGTGGAAGGTCAGTTTGTTTCCTGCATTTAGATTGTTGTCTCTGCTCCCCAAACTATATCCCATAAGACAGCTCGTAAGTGTGAATAACCACTGCTAAATCTAAATCTACATCAGTGCGTTCAGACCTTCCTCTGAGGACAGAGTGGCAGAACAACTGAATATACAAGGCAGGGACTCAGAAGATAGCTGGTGCAGTACTGTCTTCTCACTGTGGCGGAGTCAGTGTGGTTCTGGGGTCCAAACATGGTCTCTGGCTCCTTGTGAGTTCTCTCTCTCTGACAGCTAATAGCTGGGAGGCATTTGTAAAACTAAGCATAAAGACAGTTACTACCTCCCAATGTTGTTGTGAGGATGAAATGAGCTAACATGTGAAGCACTTAGCCTAGAGCTGGTACACAGCAAATTCTCAGCAAGCATTAGCTATTCGTGTTTTATTGTTCTCGTTGTTAGCCCAAACAGGCCTGTGCTGAACTAATGCGATGTTCCCTGGAGTTGTGTTTCCATTAGTTTGTACTTCTTTGGCAGCCATCCGTGACCTCACCCGTGTGTGCTGCGAGGATGACCCTCACCTGCACTGGCTACCAGGTGCTGAGACACATTTCCTTCTGGGGTTGTGGCAGCCCTTGATGCTAGTTCCCAGCGAAAGAGCTTCTTTTCTCAGAAAGGTCACAGATCTTATTTGATCATTCAACCATATTATGATGATAGAACCAAGGCAGGAAATGTATTTTCCTAAGCAAATTTGGAGCAAGCTTGGGATGGGAGTACCATAAATTATGAAAATGGTATCACTAAAACATTCTAATTTAAGATTTACAATGCTGGAAGTTCTCTTCTTGTGGAGCGGATAGAAATGCCCTTTTCTGAACACACCAGAGCAGCTGGCATTGAAGTGCTGCCACTTGAGACGCCATTGGGGTAGACTGCTTTACCACTGAAGTTTCTAGGTCTGTGACTGATGTTTATGTGACTAACAGGCATTTCTCAGGGATTTAAAAAAATAGCATTGTATTTATCCTTCAACCAAAGAATGGCTATTACTTTTATAAGAAGAAAGGTTTGGATCAAACCTCATTATGAAACCTTTCAGTGAACCTTAAAATATGATCAACCTGGAGTTATTTATGTGTGATATTGACTGAGATAATGCAGAAACCTTCAAGCAAAGTAAAGTGTAATAAAAACATTTTATTAACTATAGCTACACAAAAATTTCATGTTAATGTCATTTGAATATAAGTATTAGTGATTAATACCAAAATAATAAGCAAGCATTATTTTAATAGTAGTAATAATATATCTTTTCTCTTCCTAAAAATTCAGACATTTTGATACATACCATATTTTTTTTCTCTCTCTCCTCAAAACATCATTAAGGGAGTTACAGGGAAGCTATTATTTCATTTTCTATAGGAAAAAAAATATTATAAAGAGATTTCCCCAAATCCTCTAATTAGTAAAATAAGTACAACAGTACTCAGTTATTTTCCCTCCCTTTCTCTCTCACTGTTTTATTTTTCCTATTAAACCTTTTCATCAAAAGCATCATTAAGTAGCAAATAAGATGTGGATTCCTCTTTTCTCTGGCCTGTAAGTGGAGAGAAATTAGAAAATACAAACTATATATAAGGAGAAAATAGAAAAATAATTCATTAGTCTACCAATTGATGATGAGTTTTCACTGGTACATGCATCAAGAAGATGAATCTTATCCTAGGAAGGGGTCAAAGTAGATTTATTTTTGAGAAGACTGAATTTAGTATGAATAGTCAATGTACAGTTATTATATAGTAATATATAGTGCATATTATAAACTAATTAAATTTCATTTGTCCCTTCATACCTGGGGCTGCCATTCTTTCTTGTGCAGCTACACTTAGCAATAACTACACAGCGATGTGAACAGTGGGGCAGCGGGCATGCTGAGGAGCCCGGGGTGGAGGTGGGGGGATCATAAAAGAGACAGTTCCAGGGTCCTGGGGTCAGCAGCAGCAGATAGCCCTCCAGGTCTGAGTTCCTTAAACACTGAAATATCCAACAGAAGTGTCTGTCATCTGTTGAGACTATATTATTGAGAGTTGCTAGGTAAAATATGCTTTGTATGTGTGCATTATCAATCGGTATGTTATACAGACTCTACCATTCACTGAAACTTTTAGGCCAACCAGGAAAGAGACTGTCAGCACTTTTAATAATCATTTTCGAAGAGTGCCAAGACATTAAGCTACAAGGACGCTGGATTTTGATAAGAAAGAAATGGATGCTATTGAGGTGAAATCACCGACCATGAGGTGGGGACCATGAGGAACATTTCAGTTCCTGGTTTCATTCTGGTTTCCTTTTTAACTCATCCGGCTCCATCTGTCACTCCTCAATAAATACTGTGGTGTTCAAGAGCTGATAGATGACTCTTGACCACCCCAAGGTTGCTCACCGTCTATGTCCCTTCTGAGCAAGCGCAGGGAATAATTTGGGGGGAGGGGGGCTACTGGAAACTTAGAACATGACCACTCTAGGGGGTGATTGAGGAAGCACTGACATTGAGACCTGGAATCCAAAATGAACCTAAATCCCTATGAGTAGACTGAGGTAATTGTAAAATAAAAAAAAAAAAAATGTGATTTTCCGCCTTCCTAAACAGTTAAAGAGATTGAGCTTTGAGGTCTTGGTTTCACAGTGATTCTTAATAAGCAAAATTTTCTTGTTACGGTTTATGACTTTGTGTTGTAAGTCAAAAATATTTTACCAGTAGTTGGAATTCTTGTCAGGAACAATGATTGAGCACCCAGGTTAGTGAATTTCTGTGTGTATGCACTGGGCAGAGGCAAGAGGCTGAAAGACAGTGGTTGGATCTGTGTCTCTTGCAAGCAAATGACAACTGTGTAAAAAAACAAAGTAGTTGACTCTTGGTATATATGGCTTTGTTTGTTTTTTTAACAAGAGATGGTCTTAAACATGCATTTTAATTCTTAAATGGGGAATTATAGCTTATATGCAATGGAAGTGTTTAGAAAATATTGTGATGAAACAAATTTCCATCCATTTTTGCAAGTTTGATTGCAAATGGAAAACACACAATTGCCAGACATTTTAAAAAAGAAAAAGAAGAGGTGGGGATGCTGAAGCAGTATAACACTGAAGTTGTTTGGAGAAAGGTAGATGCCTGAAGAAGAAAGCTTTCAGAAGAAGATGATTCTAGCAGAGATTGTGAAGGAAAACAAAGACCTGTTTAGACTGAGAAAGTAGAAAAAGGTCATCTGGGGGATTTTGTGTGTGGGTGTATGTCTGTTGAGGTTGAGAGGAACTTGCAGTGGTTTGTAATCAGAAGTTAACCAAAGATTTATAGTTCATGATCAAAAGCTCTCAACGTGATGGAAGACCAAGAGCACATTAAATCCCTTCATGGGGTAACATAATCCCAACTGTACTTAAGGTGGACAGCTCTTCCTACTGCTTTCTGGATGGTTGGCAGGGAAAGTGGTTATCAGAGGGGGAAGCAAAGCGGGGAAGTGAGAGGTTGTGCGTGGTTAGTGCTGAGATAAATCAGTAAGAAAGGATAGGAAAAGAATTGCAGAACTCAATGATGGGGTAAAAAGGAGAAAATGGGGGCTAGAAAAAATTTTTCTGATTATCAAAGTTATAAATGCTAAAGATATATAACATAAATCCATGTATATAATGTTAAAATACAAACACATTAAAAGAAAATGTTATGTCACCCACATTCAATATTATCACCAAGAGACAATCACTGATTATATGTTACATTTTTCTAGTTTTTATTTTCAATTCACTATCATGCTGTACATACAGTTTTCTGCACTGTTTCTAACCTCATATCATAAACTTTTACTCATGATATTACAGTTCTTCATAAATGTAACTTTTAATGGCTAACTAGTAGTTAATGTAATTATAATTTTTAGTGACTATACCACCATTTACTTAACCATTCACTAAGATCAAGCATTAGGCTAGTTTCTAAATTTATTATAAAAATTCTGATATATCTTTATGTAAACTCCCTTTTTTATGATTTCTTTAGGCTAGATTCTTAAGGACATAAATGCTAAATGAAGGGATGAACATTTTCATGACTCTCCACATAGCTTATAAAATTTATTTTTTTTAAGGAATATTTTGATCAGTTTAAACTTGTCTTACTAGAGTGACTTTACAGCACAGTCCATTAAAGTATTTGCTATTTTATTGGTTGAAAGTAATTTTTTTGTTTTAATATATGTTTGCTTGCTTACCAATGAAGCCAAACATTTTGTTAAGTTTGAGAGTCATTTGTAATTGCTAAAAGTGAGAGATTAAAAAACATGCATGCTACACATATAAGGCATGTACATTGATCGACATGCTTCATGACTAACTAACAGGACACCTAAATAGACTGTAGAATATGATTGTCATGAAAGAATGGAAAGCAAAGGCGAAGTGATGTAACTGGGAGGAGTGGAGGTAGAGAAGTGAGAAAGATCATAGAGCCTCAGGGGGACAGAGAGACAAAGTCTCAGGGAAAAGCTGCAAAAGCAGTTCAGAGTCACAAGGGCAACTCAATGATGAAGCTCAAGGAGGAACGAGTATGGAAGAGACCAAGAGCAGAAAACTAAGTGGGGATTGTGGAGTTGAAGGTCAGACGGAGGCCAGAGGGGAATGAGGCCTGAAGACCAGAGACTAGGGGTGCCCAGTCATTAGAACCCTGCTATTACACCCTTCATGGGGTCTTGGGAGCTTCCCTAGAATTTTCCAGGCAGGCTCTTATTTATGCAAGTCTGTATTTCCCCCAAATTTGGTAATTTTAGAATGTGGGCCTTTTGTGTAACTCTTCCCCTAGCCACTCATCCAGTGTGTCTCATAAATTTGTGGTTTATCTCTTTTAATAATGTAGATTGCTTTGTTGTTCTGATTCTTTAATAAACGGGGCAGGCTAAACATTTGGTATGTGAAGACCATGCATGTGTCCCTACGCCTACTTCTTAACCTAGGTCTGGTTTTATAGATGCTGGTAATAAACCAAGTCTGATTTATATGATATATTTTGTGTGAAAAATGTCTGTGACTCTAGGTATTTTGAATCACTTAAGAAATGACAGAACAGCTAGCATAATAACTTGAGGATAACCATTGCTAATTTGATTATTACCACTTGGCATTAAATGAATTATAAAATTACTGTTTAAAAAATAATGTAGGATTCTGAGACTTTATTTTTTATATGTTCTTGTCCTTGAAGTCAGTTTCATAGTGTTTACATTCTCTTTAATTTAGGAACCATGAAAGAATTAGAGAGAAAACTTGAAATGGAGAGGGCCTTAGAGTTCATATACAATGTATTTAGTAATGAAGTGGAGGATTGAGGGTGTGGCTGACTGAAACTTTGATTTTTGAAAAGAAATTCTAATGCACTGCCTGATGATTAGCAACACTCACACTATTTATTTGTGTTTATACTGTTAGTGACTAAATGGCAGGCCATTAAAAAAAAAAAAAGAGTTCCACCGCATGTTACTGAGAGGGCATTATCGGTACCAGTCTTCTCCCACTGTTAATTCATATGCTGCCACATGAACGCTGGACACTGCCATCAGCCAGCTCTCCATCAATCTTTAAAATGCAGCTCCAAGAGAGACAATCAGCGGGGGGGGTGGGGGGGGTGGGGGCAGGGAAGGAAAATTGCACAAAATGGAATAGAAAAGAACACAAGGGACCATGGAGATGGATCACGGGTGAATTGGTGGTGGGCTACCCAAGGGGAATACAAAATGTAAAAGACATAAATAACAATAAAAATATATATTAAAAAAAAATGCAGTTCCAAGTCAGCTTTTCTTCTTAATGCCCCAGCGTGACCACCATCCTATAGCCACCATTCTCCCGTCTCAGTCTGACCAGATCAGCTTCCAGCCAGTCTCTCTGCTGCTTTTGCGCACCTCTCATCTAGTCTATAAAGATCACTCTTTATAAATAGAAAAGCAGATCACAGATCAGAAGGATCCACTCTGAATCTTTCTAGAAGCCCAGTAGAATCCTATAGAATCCCTAGTTTGCTCACTTGGCTTCTGCACACACCCCTTTCTTGTTCACATAATCCCAAGCTTGTTTCCCAACTGCAGTCTTTCGCTCCGAGATGCTTTTTCACCAGGTCTTCAAACTAATTGTTCGCTATTTCTTCAGGTCTCATCTCTACAGGGAAAGAACATCCCTGACCATCTTAAGCAATACAATCCCTATTTTTTCCCTTCCTAATCCTGCTTTATTCTCTCTCATAGTATCCCTCCCCCAAACATTACTATCCTCATTTATTCTCTTTCCCCAACATGAGAGGAAGGACCTTGTCTGTTTAAGTCACCACAATAGCACAAGCCACACACAATGGAGGATCAGTAACCATTTGTTGAATGATTAACTCTCGTGGCTGATTCAAAATTGAGTGTCTTGCAAAAATGACCATTTGCTCATAGAAAATTAGGTTCATTATGTCTAAACTGTTTGTTTCAGGGCTATTTTGTGATGTTCTTTTTCTTGAACATACACTCCCTGCTCATTTTAGTATGCTATCTAAACCGATCTACCTTGGAACTGATCTATTAAAGATGGCCTCATGATTCTGATTAATGACCTAACCAGTGTTTGCAGATCCACACAGCTAAAGTTTTGATCTGTTAGGGTTGCTGTTGCTGTTATTTTGACATCGTTTCTATTTCCATATTTCTTCCCAGTTTCTTTAAAATATATGCTTTTGTGTTCTCTACAAGTAAGAAAATGGTAAAAAAAATATGTTGAAAATTAAGCTTAAACAAGCTAAACCCAGAGGTCTTAAGAGAGAAAAAAGCCAGAAAGCAGGCTGACAGATACCTCTCTCAGAAAGCTTTGCCCTTGGGCACTGGCACTGGTGCGTCTCACACTGGTCTCTACCTGGTTCTGTAACTCATAGAGTCTTCACAGCACATAGAGCTTTATATTTTGCTTTTTTTATGTTTTAATTATCTGACATTTAATCATCTCTCCAAAAAGATTATTAGTTCCTAGTTAATAGACCATGTTATGGTCCAGGTCTTGGAGACCATTTCCCACAGTGCTTGAGTACATCTCAGAGTGTTATTGAAAGTACTTAGTAAACATCTATTAGAATGGAAAAGAAGAGTACTCGGTAAATCCAGAATGGTAGGGGATTTCTGTGGTGTTTTTGAGGAAACTATTAAAACACCATTGAATTATTAAAGAGTAAAACTCACCTAATACTTGGCAAAACCACACACTTCCTGAGCTCTTGTTAACCTGACTGCCCGTTTGAAGGGGTTGAGGGTATGGGGGGGGGGGGTCTGCATTTTACATCATGACTTAGTGTAACTAACTGTTCTCTAGCCAAAGTGGAACATAGGACTTGGATCTTAAACATTATTTATGACTTTATAATAAGCACCTCCTCCCCACCTTCTTTCAATATTTATTCTAACTTCCTCTTTTAAAAATAAATGTCTGTTAAAACTACCACAGGCTATATAAAGACTGATAATTGCTTAACTCATGAAACACTACAGATGGTTGTGTTCAGGGCAGAAGGGACCACCATAAGATCCAGCAGGATTAATGAATTAGTGGACAATGCTGCCTAGAATAGAGGAAGTGTTTAGGGAGAAAATACAAGGAGAATTATCTTGAGATTTAAATTAGATTTGGAGGTTTTCATTTGTCGTGGTTTCACTCACCTTGTGTTTTAAGTTTCCCTCTTTGGCTCCAGAGATGCCTCCCTTTAAAGTTCCAAAGCTTTTACTGTAGGTACAAAAATGCCTGTCTCTGGTCAAGTCAACAGCAAGAGGAAGGGGAGGGGTGGGTGGCTGGAGAGGTAGGTGAAAAGGAAAAAAGAAAGGAGAGGAAGGAAGGAAAGAACAAACACCATCTGCTGGCCTAGACTCAGTGTGATCTCTCCGAACCAGAGGACCTGGGTTCAAATCCTCCCACTCTTCACTAACTGACTGGTCTTAGGCTGTACATCTTCAATTCCTCACCTGTAGAATGGGGATAATACTAATACCTATCTCCAAATTTATTTCCAAACACTGCGTGTGTCAAGGTATGGGAAGCATTTAGAACAGTGCCTGGTATGGGACAAGAGCTATGGAGAAATTAGCTAGTTACTTTATTACAGATTCGATGAATTTAAATGAAAGGGAAGGTGGGGAATGATTTCTCCTTGTTGGTCTCTTCATTGGCTGCCTCACAGATGTGCTTTTGTCATTATTGTGCATAATAAACACAGGTGCTTGAAGTCTGTGGGCTCTTCATGACCATTACACAGGAAGGCCAAGAACCCCAAAATGGCTGTGCTTTTGTGATGCATTTAAGTTTAAAAGGGGAAAAAATATCCCTTGTCTTGAGGAAAGTTTGGAAGGGAAAAGGGGTAGTTGGATGTGGGGTGGGGAGTCGCTGAGTCTAATTGGTTGGATAATTCTCTCATTCACTATCTTAGAAGTTACTAGAAGGTTCTGAAGGTAAGCACAATAGTATCGATGAATTATCATAGTACCAATGGATTCATCTCGTATCAGACACTGGAACCCTAAGCCCTGCAGAGAAGTTAGTAGTCCTGATCCCACCCTCTCTTTCTTTTTCTGAGTCGTGTTTCTACCGTGCTTCCAAGGGACAGGGCGTCAATCGCGCATGTGCACAATCTGGACCTAAGACTGTGTTACAGGTTGGGAGGT